>SRLM01000515.1:551592-568828 GCA_015708895.1 Populus ilicifolia | reverse complement strand
ATGATATAAAAATATAAAAAAATAATTTTAAATGAAGAAAAAAATAAAAAAATTATTTTTTGAAAGCATTTTAAAAAAATAAAAATAAATAAAATTTTACAAAATTAAGTTAAAATACATGTAAAAATAAATTTACAAAATTATATTTTAAATTTATTTTTTTAATATTTCTTAAAAAATTTTATTTCATTGAAAATATAAAAATTAACATAAAACTAATACATCTACATTAATCTAGAAAAATTAACACATAGCCCTGCACAGCTTAATGAGTACTGTGCAATTTAGAAGAGTGATAGAAGAATAGTAGCAGCTAGATTATTTTCACACGGGTCGGATTAAATTTTATTTTAATATAAAAAATATTTAGATATTTAATGAGTTAATATAAAAAATAAATTTTAAAAAATAAAAAATAAAAAATATTTTTAAATAAAAATAACTTTGAATAACAAGTGCGAAACAACAGTGTCCGAAACCAGAAGAAGCCGATTTTTATTTTACCCACGCCGACACTCGGACAACAGGTGCAGCCCTTTTGGCACCAACCACCACAACTAACTGAAACGGACACAATGTCCTAGCGAGTGAAATTACTAAAACCACCCTTCTAGTCTAACGAAGCTCTCTTTTCGAGACGTACAGACCACAGTAGAGACCAGAGAGTCTAGAGAAGAGACAGCCGGTCTCCCCCCACCCCCGTCTGCTTCCTCTGCTTCTGCGTGCCATTTGCCGAGATAGATAGAAGAAATATAATAATATAATTGCAGAATAGAACTTGAAAAACAATATAAAAAGAAAGGAAAGCTTATTTACCTCTCTTCTTTAAATTCAATATCAGCCCCAGTAGTCTCATTAATTACACTTACCACTTCTTACCAACCAGTTGCCATCACCTCATCGATATCCATCATCAATGCCATCTACTCCCACAGAAAAATCAACAGGGTTCCTGTACAGTTGAACTGCCATGTTATATCTTCTTCAAAGACATCGCCTGTCAAAACCAAGACGACCTGTTTTGTTGTGGGCTCTTCGGTATTCCGCCTTTTACGCTATTATTCAAGCATTTGCTAACTTCGATGTTTGAATAATTTCCATGGACGTAGTAGTAGCATGAATATTACGTTTCCTTTTAATTTATTTTCCAGGTTTGTTTTGGTTTTCTCAAACTTTGTCGTGTTCTTTTTTTTTGTTTTCTTACTTGCTCTTTATTTTATTTCTTCCTTGTTTGAAATGCCCTCTGAATTCTTGGATTCAATCTCTTGTCTTTCTTTTATTTTTAAAGAGAAAATCAAGGTTGGTGTTTCTTACTTCAAGTCCTGCTATTATCTCTGTTTAGAAGAGCAATGGGATTGGCTTAACGTTTGTGCATGCTCTCCTGGCTGTCTTCTTCATCTCGATTCTCTTCTCTGTTGCGCTTCTTTTTGAGGTTAAAGGTACCCTTTTTTATTCTCTTGCTTTTTGACGTGGTTTGTGGATAGAATGTGATGCGTTTTTGCATGCCGTTTTTAATTATTATGCGATTCAAACTTGTTTTCTCCGTTCTCTTTTCTCACATTTGTTCATGCTGATTCTTATTGATGATAATTAAATTTATTTAGAATATCTTTTGACTTTCTGCATTTTCCGGTCTATGTGGCTGTGGGTTTGTAGAGTGAACAGGAGATAAAGGGTATGATTGTCGTGTTTGGTCTTTGAAATATTTTGAGGTCCCCCCCTCCATCACCAGTCACCCTTACTTTTTTCTTTTTTTAAAATAATAATAATATAGGATTCATAATGTCCATGCGATGATGGGTTTTGGATACAGATAAGATATGAAGGTGTGTTTCTTATCTAGGATGTCTGGATTTTTGTTCTATCGAGATGGGATTACATCTCTCTATGGTGGTGGATCCTGAAATTTGATTCTGGAGTGGGCCAAAGGAGTTTATTTCTTATTCGTACTATTTGATTTTGGAAGATGGCTGACGGGAGGCGACATTCAGTCGATATTCCCATAACAAGAACCCTCATAGCCCTCAGGAGAGTGAGGTCACTAAGGGATCCATCAACCAATTCTATGAGCAAATTCTCTGCTTTGCTGGAAAATGTCACCTGGGAAACAAATTCCACCAAAGAAATATCTATACAGCGTGATGATGTTTCCAAACAAGGCCGCTTGAATCACACTGGTCTTTCAGGATGGAAAAATTTAGGTCTTGATGAACGCCGGGAGGAACAAGTTGATAATTTTGATTCACAATATAATATGGAAAGGTCCGACTTAATTTTCCCTGAGATTTCGGGTGGAGTGAAAAGTATGGATGCTCCTCTTGGGACCGAAAATGTTGAAGGGGATAATTGTGAGAGAGAGGCTAGCGGAACTAAGTTGCTGAGTGAAGAATATTATGGCAGTCATAGGAACAAAGTGTTGGATTTGGTATGCACCACACCTTTGAGCAATCAACTGGAGGACGGGGATTCAACTAGTGGACCCATTACAGGATCTCCATTAGGAATTGACCACACTGTTCCAAGACAAAAACCTCGATCCAAAAATCAAGTCAAGTCATACAGTGGGGAGGGTGACGTTTTGAGTCGTGCAGGGAGTCCATGCTTATCTGTCAGTGATGCTTTGTCCAGCCATAGCACGTCATTGTTTGCTAATGACGAGGCTGATTTCATGGTTCAAAATGACCGTGGACGTGGGATAAGCTGCTGCTGGACAAAAACCCCAAGACACAGAGATTCAAATCCATATTCCGATGCAGAAGGCAATCCATTATTGTCCAGAGATTTAGCTGAGACAACTCGTGGGAAGAGGAGCTGGAAGCACACTACAAATGAAACTCCTAGGAGTTTGAGTCAGAAATTTAGGCCAAAATCTTTTGATGAATTGGTGGGACAAAATGTAGTGGTAAGATCTCTTTTGGGTGCCATTTCTAAAGGAAGGATAACCTCTTTATATCTCTTCCATGGTCCTCGTGGCACAGGAAAGACATCTGCCTCGAGGATATTTGCTGCTGCCATGAATTGTCTCTCACATGAGTACAAACCATGTGGGGTCTGCCGAGAATGTGTTGCGTTCTTTTCTGGAAGGAGCCGGGATGTGAAAGAAGTTGACTCCATCAGAATTAATCAGGCCAAAGGGATCAGATCTCTTATAAAGAATGCATCAATGCCACCAATTTCATCACGTTTCAAAGTTTTCATTGTTGACGAGTGTCATTTGTTGCATGGAGAGACATGGCGAACTGTTTTGAATAGCCTAGAGAACCTGTCGCAAAATGTTGTCTTTGTGATGATCACTCCTGAACTTGATATGCTACCGAGAAGTGCAGTCTCTCGGTCTCAAAAATATCATTTTCCAAAGATAAAAGATGCTGATATAGCGTGCAGATTGAGGAATATCTGTGTTGAAGAAGATCTTGACTTTGATCATGTTGCTTTAGACTTCATTGCTGCAAAGTCAAGTGGTTCCCTTAGGGATGCTGAAATTATGCTTGATCAGTTGAGTTTGCTTGGTAAACGAATTACAGTGTCCTTGGCCCATGAGCTTGTGAGTGCTCTCTTTTCTTGTGAATATTTACTGAATATTTCTTCTCATCGAATTAATAGAAGTGATCATGTTATTGTCAGATTGGAGCGGTTTCTGATGATGAATTGTTTGATTTGCTGGATCTGGCCCTGTCATCTGACACGTCAAGCACTGTCATAAGAGCCAGGGAATTGATGGGGTCCAGGATTGATCCTATGCGACTTGTATCCCAGCTGGCAAATCTCATAATGGATGTTCTTGCTGGAAAATGCCAAGATAATAGTTCTGAAGTCAGAAGAAAGTTTTCAAGGAAGCATGCTTGTAAGTTTTGCATAGTTAAAATATGTGTGCTGTCTTGCTCTGGAGAAAATTATCATTGTTAGTAACATCGACTTGAATGCTTAGCCAATTGTTATTTAAGCCCTCATTTGGTTTTGCATTCTTTCTGACTTTGCATAATGTCTTTGTTGGCTAAAGCCAAAGCCACTGGTATAGCATGCTGAATTGGGCTAATGATAGTTTAGCAGTTCAATCAGTGTCCCACATAACTGCCTGGCACCAGTTTACTCATCAGTGACTAGTGACAATGCGTGCAGACATTGGGCATGCATGGCCCCATGCATAGCATTACATGGGCGGGCTAGTGCCATACTGATTTTTCGGCCATGTGAAGATGATTAGCATATTACTGCTTGACTATCTAGCACATGATGCCTGTTTAAGTTGTGTTGTTTTCAACTTCAAGATCAACATATTCTCCCTTTCTTTTTAGCTGTATCATCTGCTTTGTTTGTAACAATATGCATTTGCATATCTTTATTATATGCTGAAAGTTGCAAGTTTTCTTCTTACAGCTGAAGGAGACATGCAGAGACTGAGTCATGCATTGAGAATACTATCTGAAAGTGAGAAGCAACTGAGGATGTCAAAAAACCAAAGTACATGGCTTACAGTAGCTCTTCTGCAGTTGAGCTCACTGGAAGCCTCTCCCATGGATGTGAATGATTCAAAGTCTTCAATGAGAAATGGACATGACCGAGGTTAGATGTTTACCACAGCCCTTTTTAGCATTCCATTCATCTAAGTGTATTCCCCCTCACTCTCTCATCTAATTAATTCTTGTGGATACAGATGGAGACTTTTCGAGCACACCATCCACCGGAGAGAGCATGAAGCATCTTGCTCTGCATTCATGTGAAGACAGGAAGTTGGAAAGATTGCAAGTAGAGGGGGCTTGTAAAGTGACATTGGATTCCATATGGAAGAGAGCTAGTGAATTATGCAAATCAAATTCACTCGGGAATTTTCTTAGGAAACAAGGGAAACTATCTTCTCTTCATTTTAATAAAGGTACATATGCATGTGGTTTTTCTTTTTCAAGCTTTTGCATCCACCCTCACTATACTTTTGTCATATAGAAAATGAAGGAATGGCCTTCCATGTGATTTGCTATCACTGGTCGACTTTCAAACAATGGATTCATATGCAACCTTAAAGTCAAAACCATATAAATAGTAGATTACACCCTAGGAAGGAAGGGGATGATTATCCAAATGATCTCTTGCTATTAATAAACAGGTTAATTGACTTGCTATTACTGAAGTTCTGAAACCCGCCTTCACCCATGAGCTGGCTCAAGGCCTTGGTCACGAGTTGAACATGTCATTTTTTTTTTAATTTTGTTCAAAATAATATTGTTTTGGAAGGAAAAAAAAAACTGAAACAATGTTGTTTTTTCAAAAAAAAAAAAAAAAAAAACGGTTGACAAGGTCTCACTTGGGTAACAAGTTTATCCATTGGTTTGACTGGTTTCCCAGGGTAATTGCATGGCCAGCTCAAAAGGAGATGGGTCTCTGGGATGACCAGGACCCATTGACCCAGGCTGGGTTTCAGAACATTTGCTGTTGCAAAATTTTTCATGAAGCTTGCGTTTCGTGCATCAGTTGCTTTTATTTGCAAGTTTTGAAAGCTTCAGTAGCATTATTGCCATATTGATTGCTTTCGTCCTCCAACCTTGTAGATGTTGGTAGAATGTCTCATTTTTTGCTCAAAGGGTTCTCGTTAGCTGCTTACTTGTAAATTTGTTTGAAAGCATGGAATGTGTTTCTCCATCTTGCAATTGATGACTGAGCCCTATTGCACTTTAGGTCTGGCAGTAGCTGAATTGGAATTCCATCATCCAAACCATGCATCCAAGGCTGAAAAGTCATGGAAGTTTATTGCAAGTTCACTGCAAACAGTTCTGGGTTGTAACGTTGAAATCCGGATCAATCTTGTAGTTTGCGCTCCTGTGTCAAAGTGTGCCAGACTAAGGAAGCTATCTTTTAGTTTGTTCGGTTGTTCTCGGATAACACGTCACAAGTCACATCCACCCATGGAATGTGGAAGTGACTCCGGCTACTCTGATCACGTCTCTGAAAAGCCTATGATAAGGGAGAAAGCTATTTTAGCCTGTCCTTCTGATTGTGGATCCCAAATTCCACACAGCTGTTACCACAGAGTGGAAGTAGGGAGGACTTTAAGAAATAGCGAAGGTAATGTGCTGAGCGTAGGGCTAACCTCATCTCACAGATCACTACCTAGTGATACATCTAAAACACCCGGGTATGGGTTTCCTTCTTCAAAGGCCGGAGAAAGTGACCGTGACCATACAGTTTTCTCTGGTCAAGAGGCCAAGGATCAGCCAAACTGCTTTCCTAAAAGTCTTAGGCTGCCAAAGAAGTCACGTTCTTCAGAGAATACTAAAGTGGTTCGTATTTGTACTCATGAAGAAAACAAGCTGGCATTGTCTGTCCCTGGGAAGGAATCTATTGAAAACATGCACCATTGCCAGTGATTCATATTTATTAAGTGGCACCAACTACAACTCCACAACTGAGAATGGGTAAGGACTCACATAGCATCCAATCACATATGGACTTTACAGTAGTTAGCTATTGAATGCAATGTATGCATGAGTATCTAAGGCCAAGCAAAGCAAGTTTTGGCAAAAAGACTGAGAATATATAAATTTGGGGAACTGGCACGGGATTCTCCATTTCTCAAATAATGGAAGTTTTATTCCAAACATTCCCCGGAAGATCCATTTCATAAACGACAAAGTAGTTTTCTAGTATTGGTAATTGGATGCTCTTTTTATAGGGAAATTTTCCATTTCTCACCCCATTGTGTATCATCTGCTTCAATCTGTTTTGTTCTTGTATTTAGTTATCATGAATTTGCTTACGACGAATCACTGTGAATATCTAACTTGAGGCTAGAAACATGACTTGAGTTACTGAAATATTGCTGGCACACCGTATTCTATGTTGGTGTGTCAATGTTGCAGTTTGGGAGCTCGCTCATCGGCAACAAGAATCATATTTGGTTAGCTGGGTTCTTCCCTGTACCGCACCAATTAGTTCTGCTATCTAGGGAAGATGACGGTACTTCTGTTCACTGCAAGGAGCTTCAAGCATGCTTTGTGCATTGCACTTTTTGGTATGCATGCATATATGTTACAGAATGTCGTGCATGTCAGTTCTCCCTGTGAAATGAACGACTACACATACATGCTCAAAGCTTATGGATTCTGCAGTGGCGTGTATCATAGTTCTTTCAATTTTAAGTAGTTTCAGTGTGTCGTTAATTCCAGTTTTAAAAGTCAACTATGAGAAGCACAAGTAGCAATTTATTCTTAGCTGATCAGTTGTGTGACATGTTGACATCACATAGTTCCATAAGGTTGCTAGATATGGCTGGAATCGTGAAAGCTTGGGAACGTGCCATCGAATATCAAGTTTCACTGTTTGCATGGCAAATATTGAAGGAAAGAAAGAGGAGTGGGGAGCCCAACAGTTTGGGCCTGGCCCAAACATAAATTAAGTTTTTGTAAAAGTATCATGGCAAATTAAGTGTTTTGGAGAATAAACATAAATTTAAAAAGACTTGATAAAATAATATATGTTTTTGTACTTTTAAATATAATTTTTATTAAATTTTATTATTTTTAAGAGTGATAATTATTTTACCATATGCTTCAGATTTTTATTGTCAATATTTTGGCTCAACTTGAAACAATTCATCTAGTTGTATGAATTGATTGATTATTTTATATATTTTTTAAAATATATTTTATGAATTAAAATATTAATTATGATAATATAATTTATAATTATGATATCTAGAAATATATTATCTCACTAATATTTTTTTAGCCAAAATGATGGATGGAAGAAGGCTGTTGATAGCAAGGGAAAAAATTCTAAAACCCTCTCCGGCCACAGAGGCCCAGCGGGCTGATTTATATTATAGAGGCCTCAGGCAATTATTTCAAGGTTTTTTAGATTTCAGATTTTGATATTTTTATTCACCGTATTATAATTACTATTTTGTCATTTCAAAGCAAGATTAGTTATCTATTTATTAAGGTAAAATAATATTTTCTATGAAATTTCATAGAAAATAATTAAATTATTCAACTGCCTAATTTTTTTCATTTTTTAAACACAATTGTATTACTAAATTAATTTTAAATTAAAATTTATTTAATTAACATACAATGTTTTTTAATTTTTTTTTTTTTTTACCGTGGTTTATAGAATTAGTCAAATTCAGAGGTTTCAAATGATACAGCTGTAAAATGATAAACAATCCTGCGTTTTTTATGAAACTCAAACGACGTGTCTGTTTTGAAGGGGGGAACAGCGAAAAGAAGAAGAAAAACTTGTGTGGTTGTCGTTTGGCCGCCTGGAAGGAACTACTTGTAGCTTGTGTGTACGGAGAGGGAGAGCAGAAGCAGCATCCTGCCTAATCCAACCGAAAAGAAAAGGCCATGCCATGGCTGCTGCTGCTCTCGCAAATCAGACCTCCCTTTCGTCTCCTCTCTTGTGTAACAGTCCTCACCCTAATCCAAACTACTCAAAATCTCATCTTTCCATTCTCTCTAAACCCTCAAGACCATCATTTTCTCTCTTAGCAACTTCTCACTCTTCGCCTGCCATTTTCCTTCCTTTTCTTGAACATGAAAAACAAGAAGTTGAACACCTAAGCACAGCACAAACACAACAAGATGGTGGTGATGATGATGCTAATGAAGAGGACAAAGATGGTGAGGAGGAGGAGGACTCTGTTGACCCAATTTTAAGATTCTTCAAGTCCCAGACTTCAACAACACAAGACCCTCCTCGACAGGGCAAATTCTCTCTCAATAAAAACAGACGCTCCTCATGGCGCCTAGCTCCTCAGTTTGATTCAGACACTCTAAATGAAGAAAGCCCACAAATAGTTACTTCAAATTCTGTTTCCAGGCTACCGGATGGAGTTGTAGGAGAAATATTGAAACTTGCAAGGGAGTTGCCAAAGAACATGACTCTGGGAGAGATATTGGGTGGTTATGAAGGGAGAGTTAGTGCAAAAGAGAGTGTGGAAATATTGGGGTTGATGGGAGAGGAGGGTTTGTTAATGAGTTGTTTGTATTTTTATGAGTGGATGGGGTTGCAAGAACCGTCTTTAGTTACTGCTCGTGCTTGTACTATTTTGTTTCCGATATTGGGTAGAGCTGGAATGGGTGATAAGTTGGTGATTTTGTTAAGGAATTTGCCTCAACAGAAGGAGTTTCTAGATGTTCATGTTTATAATTCCTGTATTTCTGGTCTTCTCTGCTGTGGAAGGTATGTAGAGTTTGGTTCTCTTGTGTTTGTTGCTTTGGCTTTTAGTCTCATTCATGTGCTTTTGTATATGCCAATTTAGGGTGTTGATAATGAACTGTTCTTTGCGTAAGTTGAGTAATGTGGTTAATAATTATTGATTTCACAATCGAAAGTTCCAGATGTCTTGTGTCTGTTGCCAAATACAAAGGCCTTTTGCTTTGTTTGGTGTTTGGGATATGTAGTTTTTACATGTTGCACAGCCATGCTTTCCCCCCCGTTGCGCATGTGTATAAAATAACCGAGATAATATCTTGTTGGTGCTGGTTTTCTGAAAATGAATCTTATTTTTGTGTAGTGCCTTCTAGGTTGTGTTAACTCTTTAATGTTTGCTTGCCTATAGCTGAATGACCAATCATAAGCTGCCTTGAGTATTGGCAGTCAGCTTGAACAGTTTGTTTTTCAGACCATGCTCTTCCTTGCATGTAGCTCTGGAATTATTTCATCAATCTCATTGTGCCCCAATCTCATTAATATCCAGGCTTAACTGTTGCCAAGGCAACTCTGCATCTGGTTCGGTTTTCCATGTGAAAACAGAAATTTGATTTTGTTTTGTTGTCAGAGCTTTATTTTTTAATGTCTACCATCTTGTATCAGGTATAATGATGCTTACGAGGTGTATGAGGCAATGGAAGCATGTAATGTTTCTCCAGATCACGTGACATGTTGTATAATGATTACAGTCATGAGGAAAAAGGGTTGTACTGCAAAAGAGACATGGGAATTCTTTGAGAGAATGACCAGGAAAGGAGTCAAATGGAGTCCAGAAGTTCTAGGTGCTCTAATAAAATCGTTCTGTGATGAGGGACTGAAGAAGGAAGCCCTTATTATCCAGACAGAAATGGAGAGAAGAGGTATTTCTTCAAATGCTATCATCTACAACACATTGATGGACTCCTACAGCAAATCCAACCAAATTGAAGAAGCTGAAGGTCTTTATTCTGAGATGCAGGCAAAAGGCCTGAAGCCCACATCTGCTACCTTTAACATTCTTATGGATGCATACAGCAGAAGAATGCAGCCTGATATAGTTGAGAGACTGCTGCTGGAAATGCAGGATGCAGGATTAGCACCTAATGCTAAATCCTATACATGCCTAATTAGTGCGTATGGAAGGCAGAAGAAAATGAGTGACATGGCTGCAGATGCGTTCTTGAGGATGAAGAAAGCTGGGATAAAACCTACTTCATATTCATATACTGCTCTTATCCATGCTTATTCAGTTAGTGGCTGGCATGAAAAAGCTTATATAACATTTGAGAATATGCAAAGAGAAGGAATCAAACCGTCAATTGAAACTTACACAACCCTTCTTGATGCATTCAGGCGTGCTGGTGATACAAAAACATTAATGGACATTTGGAAATTGATGATGAGGGACAAAGTTGAAGGGACACGGGTGACATTCAACATTCTTCTTGATGGGTTTGCCAAACAAGGTAACTACATGGAAGCTAGGGATGTGATAAATGAATTCAAGAAGTTTGGCTTGTATCCAACAGTGATGACATATAACATGCTGATGAACGCATATGCACGGGGAGGTCAAGACTCAAAGTTGCCTCAGCTGTTGAAAGATATGGCTACTCTCAAACTAGAACCTGATTCCATCACTTATATGACCATGATCTATGCATATGTCAGAGTTCGTGATTTTAGGAGGGCATTCTTTTATCACAAGATGATGGTGAAAAGTGGTAAGCTACCAGATGCCAAGTCCTACCAAAAGCTTAGGGCAATATTGGATGTAAAAGCTGCAATAAAGAACAGGAGGGACAAGAGTGCTATACTTGGTATAATTAATAGCCAAATGGGTATGTTGAAAGTTAAAAAGAAAAGGAAGAAAGATGAGTTCTGGAAGAACAAGAAAAGGCATGTGAGGGCTCCTAATGCTTCCCATGATAAATAATGACTGCAATTTATGGGGGCTATGTAACATAAGTAAAGCTAAGTTGACCTACGTTGGCCTTTTTGTAGAGATGATACATCTTCTATTTGTCGTAATTACAGACTTTCCTCCAAACAAAATTTGGGATTTTGAATATTTAATGTGATGTTTTTGTTGGATCAATATTTATTACTATCTATAGTTATCAAACCCAGTTAGAATGTTGACCTGGTTAAAACTTCAGGTTTTGAGTTTTATGGGCAAGGTTAATTTGAAAAAAAATTAAAAAATAAATTTAAAATTTTAATATTTCATAAAAAATTTATATGAATATAAGCCATGTATGTTATAAATAAAATATTTTTTTAATATTTATATAATAAATTTTAAAAATATTAATAATTAATTAAAAAATAAAAAAAAGAAGTATATAAAAATGNATATAAAAATGCCCACATTAAAAAAAAAAAACCCTCGTAAAATGCTCTCATTCCATTAAAAAGACCATTATTCCCAACCTCAATCCCATCACTTCTACCACTATACATCAGCAATTGGCAGCCTCTCATTAGCAATTGGCCATCCTTGCTCAAAGAAACTTGCTTTGGTCATCATTGTCCAAAGACAACTTGCTTTCTCAAATGCTCGTGCTACTATTTTTTATATTTCTTTTTGCTCATATTATTCTTGATTCATTTTTCATGTTTATCCTCCATACTTCACTACTCGCAACCGCTGCTTCTTTTTCTTGCCAAAGCGCACTTCATTTTTTGTGGTTGGATTTGTTGTTCCAGGTTGGCCATGATATTGCTTGCATTTTCTTTCTTCAATCACTTTATTTTAATTATTATCAAGACTCAGTTATGGGCTTGGAGCAGGAACAATAAGCTCCAGGCTATATCTATGTGATCTCATATATATATGCCTTCATAAAAGGTTACAAGTGTTTTTTTGTGGTCCTTTGAGAAGCCTTTCTCAAGCCTTCTGCTGCTTCATATCTTAAGCCTTCTGCTGCCGCTTCATCTTTCAAGACTACTATGTACGGTAGCTAAAAATATACGAAAGTATTTAATAACTATTGTTGCTATCTTTTGAAGTTAGATCTCAAATCGCCTGGCTTTGTCCCCCGGCAACAAAGATTGTCAGGCTCGTCGTGTTTGAAGGGGTTGGAGACAACAAGAAAGATCCAAACAGAGATAAGATCTCAAATCTTACATGGAAAGTTACCCGGGTCTTGCCCAGGTCTGGCCAGGTCGCCTGGGTCATAGATCGACCTGCTGGGTTAACTGGATTTAGTTGAGTTATTATAATAGCCCGTCTTTTGATAAACTTAAATCGATCCAACTACTGGGTTGACCTAATCCTGGATTAACCTGCTAGGCTAGTTCAAGTTTAATAACTATCATTCTATCTGCAGAAAAAAAGAATTGGCATAACAAATATCGTCTTGAACATAATCATCACCAGGAGTCATATAATCCTTCATGAAACATCATCAAGAATGTTTGGATTCAATGAACGTTTTCAAGTCCCAGATGCTGATGCTGGTAATTCACTCTCCATCCTTCTATGGCTACTTGAGTTTCTCTTTCATTTTTCACTAAATCCCCTGTACAGAAATGTTTACTACCTCCAAAGAGAATGCGTGACTTTCTGATGTTGTGTTCCCATGCATTGTTATATTGTTTTTTTGCTTACTTTTAGTCGGTAAATGTTTCTTTGAAGTCAAATCGTCCTTCAAAAATGACCTAGTTTTTTTGCAAGTCTTTCTGTATATATCCAGAACATGGTATCGAGCACGATGTTAGGTCCCTCCTGACGTAGTGTTCATGCTTCTATGTCGCCTCTTCTATCTTCAGTAAGATGGTAGATTAATTTCTTTTTCATAGGAACGTATCCAATTTTTATTTTGCATCAGTTTCTGCCTTTGTGGAGACAGCAAGTTGTTCCATTTTAGATGAGATGTGGATGTAAAACACCGCAAGACAAAATTAAGTTAAAACAAGAGTGCACGTTGCTCATTTTGAAGGGCTCAGTCGCAGCTTCCATTTCATGGTAAATCACCTGTACACCGCAAAAAAGGAAGAGAAGCAATGAACAAGTGCAGCAGAATTGGAATGAGCTTGTAAAAAACGCAGCAGTCTGTACATGATGAAGATACCATGTCAATAAATAGGAGAAGTAAATGCAAGTCATAGTTAGAAGCAGTGTTAGACAGCTGAAAAGCAACTAACAGTATCTACTTGCAATTTAAAGGTTCACATGGTTTATGGCTTGTTCATCAAGTGAAGAAGCATGATTCTTGCGTCCATATTCCCTGTTTATTTCTTATAAACCTTTGACTTTTGATACAGTGAGCTTGGACACAAGAGAGGAGTGGAGCCATCTTCCTCGATATTGATCCGCTCTAGTTCGTGTCCAAGTTCACTCGTCATTGACTTGGGCTCACTCGAAGAGTCCATTTCCTTAAAACAAGGGAAGAAAAGGCCTCCTCATGACAGGTGGTATGCGTTCACCCCACCAAGGCTCCAGCATGGGTGTTTTGGCTGGTCTTTTGCGATGTGATCTTAGATATTGAGTCGATAGTTGGCTTGCGTCCCTTTACGAGTTGATTTATTTTTTTTTTCAATGAAAAAAATATTAAAGTGATGTAAATTGAAAAGGATTTTTTTTAAAAAAAAAAAGAAATTGAGATTTGTAGGGTGATGTAAAGGTTCTCAAAAAACAAAAATGAAAATGAAAAAAAAAATTATGTTTCTAGTGGATGGTTAGCATTTCAAAAGAAAATTAAATACAATTATTAAGTTTATTCACTAATCAATCCAAGGCTGCAAAAAAAGTGACAAAAAAATACAAAATAATAATGAAAAAATCTGAGTCAAACTAAGTTAATTTGCTAGCCTTTTGATCATTGGTATAAGATTAAAATAAATTCATAAAAAAAAACAAAACAAAAAAACAGATTTTTAATCAATCAAATGTTAAAGGATCAAAATAAAAAATTAAAAAAAATAAATATTAAAAAGTTTTATATCATAATAAAGAAAATTAAACAAGAATGTGATAATACTATAAAAAATAAAATAATAATTAAAAATTAATTTTTAATAAATAAAATATTAAAAAATAAATATAATCCAAAAAAAGATCACCTTACTACGCTAGCTTATGATTGGTATAGATGAATTTAGAATTTGTTCATAATTTATACTGTTATGTGTTGTGGATGAAATGTTTGTGGATATTCATTACATTCATGCTTGTTATATGCATGCTTATGCTTGTTATATGTCAATTTTAAATGGTTATGTATAGTTTTATATGTCAACAAAACATGTTTTTATTCTATTTTAAATGCTTTTACAATGTTTCATACTATATGTTAGAGGAATACATTTGGAAATATTAAGGGAAGTGGCTGAAATTTGCTGGCTCTAAATGACTTTGATGAGTTGTTTGATTACTATGGTTGAAAATGTTGAGAGAAATTGCTGAGATAGAAAGAGAAATTTCTGCAAATTGTTTGTGACAGTGGCTGGAAAAGGTTCAGGAGTGGCTAAAATTTGTTCGTGAAAATTAAGGCTGATAAGGGTATGGAAACTAGTTATAATTTTGTTGATGACAGTGGCTGGAATTGAAATAGGGTTTCCTGGTTATGGATATGTGATGTTTGTTGTTGCTGGTAAAAGCACAGGGAATTGGAGTAATGACGTTTTTTGGGTCATTTTTGTTAATAATAATAATAATAATAAGATTATTATTTTATATCGGTTAGGAAAAAAAGATCTTAATTATTTATATAATATTAAAAATACTTTTTTATTATAAGATGTTTTTTAAAAAATAAAATTTACTAAAAATTATGTGGGGCAATACCTCATAATGAGCTTAATATGTTTCGGATATATAAATATACCTCATAAAATAATAATAATAATAATAATAATAATAATAATAATAATAATTGATATAGAAGTTAAATGGATAAATTCTATAAAAAGAACACCTAAACATGAAATTCAAATATCTGCAACCTCACTCACTTGTAACACCCTCTACGCAAAGCATTCGAAGCCAAACTATGGTTTTGCACATTGACAGGGACCATTCTCCTAGGTTTTCACATCAGTTCCACGAACGGTCATTAATGTCTCCTCCATGGGATCACATTAATGTCTCCTCCATGGGATCACAGTCTGTTACAGTTGAACATGATTTTTCAGGCTTTATAATTGCTTATGAGGGTTTTAGGGTTTCAAAGAGAAAAACCAGATCCCATGCTGACAACTATTATTATCCACACATCTTCCAAGAATAACAGATGCAGAAAAACCTTCCCGTCTGATAATTATTACACACCTCCTAACAATCAGGATTCTTACTCGGAACCCTTTCCCTTATCGACATGGCAAGGAACTTGACAGCAAAAAAACAGCTACCTTAAACCTACTCCGAAACTCCTGGTAGTTGCCTGGTCCTCCAAGTTATCTGGAAACCTCCTGGGAATCTGGAGCTCCTGGTAATGATAAGGAAAGAAAACGCCTTCACAGTAGCCAGGCTCTACGGAAACAGGAAACAGTGCCAACCCCATCGTGAATGCTTCTGTATAACTATTCTCAAAAGATTTCCTTCGGTTTTTGAGGATAGTATAGTTGATTTTATATTAATAATACGCACGTTCATGCTTATTAACGATACTCAATGACTCATTGTTAAGTGATAAAATAAATCTTTTTCTCTCTCATTATTTTTTGAGTTATTTCGCTTGGTAATTGATTACTTTCAGACGCTTTTATGGAATTGATTAGTTAGGATTACATATATATATTCTTTTAAAAATGATATATTTTCTGGATTTGCAAGAGATATGATCTTTGATCGATGTTTATAGAAACAAAACATCTGCTCAAAGCAAGGGCCCACCAGGGAAAATATTCAATTAAATCTGGATTCGCATTATAATACATTATTATTCATGACTTGAACTTGAAGAAAGGCTGTAAGGGAATATAATTAATATTATTGTCAATGCAATGATTTTGGAATGTGAACGAGCCTCTTGAAATATAATAAGGAAGGAACTTCATTTTGATATCCCAAAATATATTTACCAGTAAAAAACCAAAACCCTAAAAAATCCCATATTCTAAAAGAAAGGCATCGCCATATTCGTCAGCCTTTACAAGCCCTTGTGTTTCTGTGGGGTGTGCCGCAAGTTGCAGCTTGACGATGATAATTGATGTGACACCATTGCCTTAATTTCTTTCTTTCTTTTGTTTAGTGGATGCACATCCAAAATTATCGAATTAGAATTGAAAGGCAAACCATGTCTCCCGTCATGTCTTAGAAATTTAGAGCACCAATGCTTCTTCTTCTTTTTTTACTTTTTTTTTTTTTTACATGGGTGTCGGATCTATTTATACCTGTATCTACTAATTTTATACATTTTAAAATTAATAATTTTATAAATTTTTATTACTTCTAAAATTTATAAAACAGAAATTAAATGATCATATCCTAGAAATTTAGAGCATTAATATTTTTTTTATTTTTAATTAATATGAATGTTTGGATAGCTTATATGCATTTCAATTAATTTCATGAATTTTAAAATTAACGACTATGTAAACATTTATAAGACCCGAACTAATAATTTTAAAAAATAAATTTAAAATCTGACCAATTAAATTATAACCCTCATTTTTTCAATAATTATCAGGTGTTTAAAAATATATTAGTAATTTTTGTAAAATATTTTTATTTAAAAATATATTAAAATAATATATTTTTAAAAATTAATTTTGATATTAATACATAGAAACATTATAAAAATTTATTTAAAATGAAAAAATATATATAATTTTTTTTGAAAAGTAAACAGTATACAATTTTTTATTATTTTGTGTCGTCGTCCTCTCTCGCTATTAATATATATAAAATTAGTTGAGCTGTTTTCTTGCTTGTTTGTTCTAGAAAGCTAGCTTCTGCCCATTGTTTTTCGAGTCAATTCATTCTCACTTTTACCCATGACAAATATAAAACATTTTATTCTGAATCAAAAAAACTAACTAGTGTTTTTAATCAAATATATAAAAAATTAATATACATAAATAAATAAATATTAGAAAGTAACAATAA
>SRLM01000515.1:361458-550699 GCA_015708895.1 Populus ilicifolia | reverse complement strand
CCTTTACTTGTCATTGAGCATTTGTCAATAAGAATGGCTTTCCTTTTCATTTTATTGCTGGATTTGCCACCCTTAAGTTTAATTAAGTGAAGAGCATCCCTTTCTCTTTCATCTAAAACATCATCAATTTGAAGAAAGTTTTTGCTAACGAAGGGAATCAAGAAAAAGATGAAGCTTAACAAATTTTATATATATATATATATAGATATATATATATATATATCACAATAAAACTAATGGCACGCTACAATTCCTTATAAAAATAATATTTGAAATCAAAATTTTATTATTGAAAAATCATGAATTTAAATTTTACCATCTATTCTTTTTAGATGGGACCAAACATACGCAGGTTTTAAGATTTAAAAATTGAGATAATATATTAAAAAATAATATAAAATTATTTTTTAAATGATATACTAAGTTAAAATGATTGTTTAATAAATTTTATATTTATCATTTTTTTTATAGCGATGTTGTATCTAATATTTGCATCATTAAAACTTGAATAAAATGATTATATTATATTCAGGTGATTGAGGTTGAACTAAAATATTTTACAACATTAATTTTTATTACAATTAAAATAAATTTTGAACTATAAAGAAATAAAATAAAAACAAATTATATTTTCTTTTCAACAATCACACCACTTTTGAGACTAAAAGGACTCTTTAAATGCAAGTAAATCTCAAAATCACACATTCAATGTTGCACAATCTTCCACTCAATCAATTTCTTGAAGCTAATTAATTAATTAATTAATTTAATTATAACATTGCTTTAATATTATCCCCATCATTTTCAAGCCCAATTAATTCCTTACCCTAGAAGAAAACATTAATTATACTTTCCAAAAACACAACCTTTCCAATTATTCCTTCCATTTTTTTCTTGTCACGCAAGATTGCATTTATCCATTCCTATTTTCATCAAAAACACACACACCAAAAAAAAAAAAAAACTATGGATGGACCATGGAATCCATAGAGGGGGCAGTTTAGTAACTGAAGTTGCGGAGAAAACCCTAAAGAGGCTCCAATTCCGCGGAGTGGACACAAAAGACAGAGAACAGCCTGTAGACAGAACGCCACGTGGATAATCAAAGAGATAATATACCCAAAAAATCCCGGTGACGTGTACCCTTAACCGTAGCCTCCCTATAAATAACAGACACTTGCTCTTTCTTCCCCTCCCTTTGTTCTCATCCATTTCCTTCATTGTCTCTCTTTCAGATTGAGACGTGCGTTGCTCTTACTGCTCGACCTATAAATATCCGGAGCCTGCAGGATCCGCTAATTTCGGAGCTCCGTTTCGTTTCATCTGGGGTTTATTTTTCAATTCAATTATATTCCTGCTCTGTTTTTTTGTTTTTGGATTCTTCGAATCGGAGGTTGTCCGGTTTGGAGATCCGATTGCTTCTCCTCTCTGTCTTGGCTCGAGATCCGGGCCAAGCACAGAAGTATCGGGCTCGGGTTCTTAGATTTTATGTTCTCTCTCTTCAAGTGTACAAAGGTTCAATCTCTCTCTCTCTCTCTCTCTGATTTTCTCAGTTCTTGTTTCTTTGAGCGGTGTTTGGATACTGAGAAAAGGAGGGAAGTGTAAGAAACTGAGTATTTTGAATCTTTAGTTTCCATCATTTTTTTATATTAATAAAATATAAAAAAATGATTTTTTTTATTCACTGATTTTTTTTAAAATCATTTAGAAGAAGATAAGATTGTTTACCAGATTTACTTACTATTTATTTATTTATTTTTGTTGATTTGTAGATTAGATTTGAGGATTGTATAGAATTGAACAAGTGTAAATGGCGACGGGTGAGGGATTTCTGACGGGTGAGCAGAGGAAGATGCTGAAAATAGCCAGCCAAAATGCAGAGAATTTGTCATCGTCTCCCAAGGGTTTATCTTCGTCGCCTAAATCCCCATCACAATTGTTTTCTGAGCATCACTTAAAAGTTCCTGCTGCCGGGAAAGCAACTAATGCTGGGATTGCTGTGAGGCATGTCAGGAGATCGCACTCGGGGAAGCTTGTGCGTGTTAAGAAAGGTGGGTTGGAAATGGAATGCTTGTTTTTTGTGTGATTTTTATTTTTGTATTATGACTTGTGAGTAAGCTTCGAATATTATTAATGGCGGTGTAGTTTCCTTTGTTTTGAGTTTAATCTAAAATTGGATGTAGCGTTAAATGATACTTGTAGATGGTCATTTCTGATGAATCCAGTGTGGTCATATTATGGTATTTTGGGATGAAATTTTTATAGATTATTTTAAATGTATTTGAGGGATTGGAAGGGGATATGTTGGATGGAGGTTAGAACATGGCTTAATTAGCTTTCTAGATTCTAGAAGAAGTATGTTTGGATATATCAAAAGAGCAAATAGTCGTGAAATGGAATGACGGGGAGATAATATGATAACTGATTGAATACCTACAAACAGCGAGCTTCTTGTTTGAGAATGCGTGGAACGACTCAGTGCAGATTACTTTAGTGAATTCAATAATCATTATCACATAGTTTGAGCTTGTTGGGTCTATGACACTTTACTGAAGTGAGAGTATTCATTAGAATGTTGATGATGAGAATGTTTCCTTTGGATTTTCCCTTTATAATTTAGCTTTTTTATACCTGTCTTGGAAGCATTTATCTACATTTAGAAGATAAATTATCCTTATATCTGTGATAATTTTATTTTTGCATCTATTTTCTGTACTTTTTTGGATATTGTGGATGATAAATAACCATAATGTCCCGCTGAGGAGATGTCATGTTTTCTTCTCAGTGCAGGGATAGTTATAAGATCTGAGTTGGTAAGTGCTGATACATTAATTAATTTGCCTTCATTGCCTACACTGATCAGCAGAGTACGTGAAATATTTATTCTGAATGATCTCGTGTAACCTTCACAGAGCGAGTGATCTGGATATAACTTTCACAAGGCTAGTTAAGGGCCATAATAGTTGTTTCATTGGTAACGTTTCATTTGATGGTCAGAGGCAACTTGAAAGCTAAGCAGTGGTAATTCTAAAGGGCACATTAATTCTAGAGTAGTCGAATGTTTGTTTATACGTTGATGATGCTGATTAAAGAAATGAAGAAAACTAAATACTACATATTTGATGATATTCAAGTATCTTCACTCTGAATAACTGGGTTTTTTTTTTTTTTTGGGGGGGGGGGAGTCTGGTCTGTAGAGGGACAATGGCTCCTTTGGGATTCAGAACCCAGAAAAACTGCTCTATTCATTTTTATGTTGCAATTTGGTGCCAATATAGTGTCAAACTCTCTTGAACAGCAAGCCCTCACTGTTTGGATAATGCATACTAATCTTTAGTTTACATTGAATAACCAACTTATAATGAAGAGAGAACCAATTAGTGCATTTTAGATTAGTTTGTTTACACAATCCTGAAAGTATGGCCAATAATAGATTAAAAAAAATGTATTATTATTAATTGCACACATTGTTTTATAGAAGAGTATCAGGACATCTTCATGCTGATTAGTGTTTGTCTTTTTTTTTTTTTTATGGTTTAAGATGGTGGTGGTGGTAAGGGAACATGGGGAAAACTGCTGGACACTGATGGTGAATCCTGTATTGATCGGAGTGATCCTAATTATGACAGTGGAGAGGTAAGTCTCTACCTGCAATGTGATTCATTCATCCCCAGTCATTTTGAATCATTTTGGGTTTGTCGAGGCTTTTGGGTAAATGTATATGCCTGCAGCATAGTTTTGTAGGGCTACTATTTTTTTTTTCTTGTTTGCTTCATCTCTGAACAATTTGGGTCAATTCTCCTGTCATGACTTATAGATTGCTCTCTGCTGTCCTACCATTGTACAGGAGCCGTACCAGCTTGTTGGGGCAACCATCTCAGATCCCTTAGATGACTACAAGAAGGCTGTTGTTTCAATAATAGAGGAGTACTTTAGCACTGGTGATGTGGAAGTGGCTGCATCTGACCTCAGAGAACTTGGGTCTAGCGAATATCATCTGTACTTTATCAAGCGACTTGTTTCCATGGCCATGGACAGGCATGATAAGGAGAAGGAAATGGCTTCAGTTTTGCTTTCTGCGCTGTATGCTGATGTCATCAGCCCGTCCCAGATCAGAGATGGGTTTGTCATACTTCTAGAGTCTGCTGATGATCTTGCAGTGGATATACTGGATGCAGTTGACATCCTTGCTTTATTCATAGCTCGTGCTGTGGTTGATGATATCCTTCCTCCTGCTTTCCTCACCAGAGCAAAGAAGACCTTACCTGAATCCTCGAAAGGATTTCAAGTTCTCCAAACCGCTGAAAAGAGCTATCTTTCAGCTCCACACCATGCAGAGCTTGTGGAAAGGAAGTGGGGTGGAAGCACCCACATCACTGTTGAGGAAGTGAAGAAAAAAATTGCAGATCTGTTGAGGGAATATGTGGAGAGTGGAGATGCTGTTGAAGCCTGCAGGTGCATAAGGGAGTTGGGAGTTTCATTCTTTCATCATGAGGTTGTCAAGAGGGCTTTAGTTCTTGCCATGGAGATCCGAACTGCAGAACCACTTATATTGAAGCTGTTGAAGGAAGCTTCTGAAGAAGGCCTGATAAGTTCCAGTCAAATGGCAAAGGGTTTTGCTCGATTGGCAGAGAGCCTTGATGACCTTGCTCTTGACATTCCATCTGCCAAATCCTTGTTTCAATCCCTCATCCCCAAAGCAATTGCTGAAGGATGGCTTGATGCTTCATTCATGAAATCTTCAGGTGAAGATGGACAAGTACAAGCTGAGGATGAGAAGGTTAAGCGGTTTAAGGAGGAGGTTGTGACAATAATTCATGAGTATTTTCTCTCAGATGACATCCCTGAATTGATTCGAAGTCTCGAAGATCTTGGAATGCCTGAGTGTAACCCAATCTTCCTGAAAAAGCTCATCACCCTTGCCATGGACAGGAAGAGCAGGGAGAAGGAAATGGCGTCTGTGCTACTGTCAGCTCTTCACATTGAGATATTTTCAACTGATGACATAGTTAATGGTTTCGTCATGCTTCTGGAATCTGCAGAAGATACAGCGCTGGACATCTTGGATGCTTCAAATGAACTTGCACTCTTTCTAGCTAGGGCTGTAATTGATGATGTCTTGGCTCCTTTGAATCTAGAGGAGATAGGCAGCAAGTTGCCACCAAACTGCAGTGGAAGTGAGACGGTGCGCATGGCTCGATCACTTATTGCTGCCCGCCATGCCGGTGAGAGGCTCTTGAGGTGTTGGGGTGGTGGAACTGGCTGGGCTGTGGAAGATGCAAAGGACAAGATCTTAAAGCTACTGGAGGAGTATGAAAGTGGGGGTGTTGTTGGCGAAGCTTGCCAGTGTATTCGTGATCTTGGAATGCCTTTCTTTAACCATGAGGTGGTGAAGAAGGCATTGGTCATGGCAATGGAGAAGAAGAATGACAGGATGCTGGATCTGCTTCAAGTGTGTTTCAATGAAGGCCTGATCACTATCAATCAGATGACCAAAGGCTTCAACCGTATCAAGGATGGAATGGATGATCTGGCTCTTGACATTCCAAATGCAGAGGAGAAATTTAGCCTCTATGTAGATTGTGCCCACAAAAAGGGTTGGCTGCTTGCACCTTTGGGGTCATCCGTTGCGGACAGCTCCTCAAACGCCATGGCAGGTACTTGAGAAGAGAGCATATTTCCTGTCGTCATTCTCATGTATGTTGTTACCTATTTTGCCCCACTGTACTGGTATAAGGTGGATAGGTATAGATATAGGATATGTTTAGATTCCGTCTGATGTCTCTCTTTTTTGTGCTTATCCGATGGAGATTCTTATGATCCCATTCAGTGTGTAAAGTTGGTTATTTCTTTGTGTTATTGACGACCTAGCTTTAGGCGCATCTTGCATCCAAAAGAGTATGTTAAGAGAGGGGAAATAAATTCCCTTTGATGTTGCTGTACATGCTACGTGATGATGGTTAGGATTACTTGTTTCCTTCCCCTTCTTTGATTTCCCAGAAGCACAATGATTCTCATGTTTCTAATTCTCATTTAGTATGGTTTTGCTGATGATAATTTCTCTTAGTTAGGCAGATAATTGTTTTTCAAAATATTTTTTTATGTTTTTAAATTTATTTTTGATTGAATTTTAATAGGGCTAGTGAAATGCACTTCACCTGCTTTTGAAAAAAGTTATATTCAAGTGATGTTCTTTTCCTTCTATTGTAGTTTTGCTTTGAAAAGCCTTCGATAATGGTTTTTGAAGTTCTTATATTGCCATTATTGTCAAATTAAATGAAATTACTATAATAAGTATTTAACATAAATGTTTAACTTTTTTTTTTTAATAAAAAGCTTAATGATAAACAGCACAAGAAGTTTCCCAAAACCCTTTTCTAAGAATTCCAACTAATGATTCAAAAAATGTGAAGTTGTTTGATAAATTACAATTGCAATTTAATATCTGAAATAAAATTAAGAAAAATTAACTTCAAATTGAAAATTATCATAATTGAAAGAAACCACAGTTGTTCATGTAAGAATTAATTAACAAGAAAAAAAAAACTCAAAGAGATTAGCTCTTTATTGCTGCATTTCTATTTATCCTTCCACATTTTTTTATTCGACCCTTAATGTTTATTTATTTAGGTTTGATCTTCAAGCTGCGGTTATCCTATCACATTTTTCAATTTGGAATGGTAAAAGTTCTTTTTTATTATTGTTCTTTTTTATCCTGTCACATTATTAGATTGCATGTGATTTGATGACATGTCAATCTTGCACAGAAAAGTTTTAAATCATTTAAAAAAAAATAAAAAAATAAAGATAAGATAACCATTTAGTTCTTATTTTGCTCAGGTTAATTTTTATTTTTTTTATTTTAGTTCTTAAACTTCTTTTTTATACAATTGCATCTATTTTGGACCAAACTAAAATATAATTGAACCAAATTTGTTGACAATGATAAAATAAATAAATAAAGAAAAAGACCAAAGTAAAAAAAAAAACAACATAAAGGAGTGGTAGTTTCAAAGTTGTCACAAAAAATTATTTCAATCCTCAAACATTATAAATTATATTTATTTTGATCTTTAATATTTTTGTAATTCAGTTTTGGCACATAAGTTTATTTTTTAATCTTTGATTTGGGAGAGTGGAGAGAGATCGTTGAATTTCAATAGTAAAGAAAAAAAATCAATATTGACTTTGATTTTAACCATCAAAATAATTGATTTTGATAACAAAAAGCTTTATTTAGTAACAAGAGTTCTACTTAAATGTTTTTACATCTTAAGATTTTCTAAAACATACATCTAAACTCGATAAGATTTTTTGTTTCAAGTTGATCTTGACTTTTTATGTAGTTTTTTTTTGGTTTTTTAAAGCCATCTATTGGTTTATCAAAATGTTTAAGTTTTTTTTATGTGTTTTGAGTAAAAACAAATAGGTTGAAAAATAAATTTTTGGATAAAAATATATAAATCATGTTTTTATAAATATTAAAATAAATAAAAATAATATATTATCCACACGACCCTTAATTGGGTCAAACATAGACTTTATATATGCATGTTTAAAAAAATCATGTTTTTATATGTGTTTTGTTAAATAATTTTATAACTTATAATTAAATTAATACCTCCTTTCTAATTTATTTTTTTTGCCATAGTGGTTTTTATTTTATTATATATATATATAATTTTTAAGAGACTATTCTAATTCATTTGTATTTTTTTTATGTTTTGCATAATTGAAATTTATTTAAAAAATAAAAAATTATTTTTAGATAGTATTTTTAAATTAATTATTTTTTTATGATTTCTCTCTATTTTTTAATTTATACTTAAATTAGTACATCTTCACTCTTTCATTTTTTTTTAGAGTTTTTTTAAATGAAAATTATTGTTTTAGTTATGCATTTAAATTTGAAGAGTTTTTCTGATTCATCTATATAGTTTTATTTTTTGTATAGATAAACTTTATTTTTAAAATTTTTTTCAGATAATATTTTTAACATATACACCCTTACATAATATTGTTCTCTTTTATTTTATTTGATCAATTTAGTTAATGACTCTATTTCTGTTATTGTTTGCTTAAATATAAAATTATTTTAATAAATAAATTTAGTAAACACATTTAAGTAAATATTTAATCTTTCAAGATTAAATATTTTAATATACATGTGTTTCTTGATTTTTTAAATTTTATTTTTAGATATTATTAATAAATTTTTATTTATTTATTTGCTCATATAATTATTAATTTATTTAATTATATATATGTGTATAAGATTTTTAATTTGAATTTAAACCTTTTAAACTATCAAAATACATTAAAATTATTTTTTTTTAATAAAAATATCACGCAACTAGTTAGAAACTAAACTAAGTGGTCAAAGTATCTTACAAGATTTTTGGTCTTCTTCTTCTTGTTGTTTTTTTGGGTGTAAAATACCCCTTACCTTACCTTTAATTTAAAAATTTCAATGAACATCTTCAAATTGAATTAAATAAAGTCAAAGTTGAGGCCTAACGCAGCCTAGTGAACACCCCCACTTGCATACGTATATATCTGTACCCAAACTAACCATACATTTCTCTCTAACCTAAAATAGAGCCTCCGTCTTCCACCTCCGCACCAACCTACGACGCAAGATGTCGCGACCGCAACCCTGGCCGCGGGCCCTTCAGCAATCAATAAAACCAGAACTCGTAACCATAGACGCCAGCTCCACAGAAACCACCTCAAAGATTCCCCAACCTCCTCACAAACTCGTCATTTTAGCCGACCTCAACGCCAACCCCCCTGAATCCGACGCCACCGATTCCCTCCATTTGTCACCATCTGACCTCACGAAATTAAAAGAAGAAGCACAGGATAACAAACCTAACTTAACATCCAAAGAAGCAGATAACAACACCACCGTAGAAGTTACTGAAAGTAAAAAATCAAGCAGTAAATTAGGTAAATCACGTTCGCGTAACAGTAAATTAGACAACCCTCTCGATTACGGACCTGATAATGATAATGACCAGCCTAACCAAGGTCCTTCTTCCTATCGTGAAGAGAGAGTTAGCAGTCTCAAAACGGTGAGTTTCCTTTTTTTATTTTCATTTTATTTTTATTTAATGAATTGTTTGAATTTTGGTTAATTATTTTATTGGGTTTCTTTAGGGATTGTTACATGTTGCGAAGAAGATGCCGAAGAATGCACATGCGCATTTTATACTTGGATTAATGTACCAAAGATTAAGCCAGCCTCAAAAGGTTAGTCTTCGGTGCACAATTAATTCGTTTTGTTCTCTGATTGATTCGATTCGATTTGTTTCATGTCAGTTAACTTTGTTTTGTTTTTAGGCGATTTTGGCTTATGAGAAGGCTGAAGAGATATTGCTTCGTTGCGAGGCTGAGGTGGCTCGGCCGGATTTGCTTTCCTTGGTTCAAATTCACCACGCCCAGGTTTGGTTTATATTTTGCAGTGCATTTTGTTTTTTCTTGTTGTGTGAAATTGCTTCGTTAGTTCAAATTCACCGCGCGCAGGTTCTTATTTATTTATTTATTTATTATTTCGATAAAGTATGTGATGCGTATTATTGAATGCGTGTCCTGTAGTGTATTTTACTTGAAACTAGTGGCGATAATAGCTTGGAGAAGGAACTTGAAGGGCAAGAGCTTGAGGACGTTCTGTTTAAATTGAAGGAGTCGATGCAGTTGGATATTAGACAAGTAGCTGTTTGGAACACCCTAGGTTTGATACTTGTTAAATCTGGCCGTGTGCAGGTATTAGCACTAATGATCTTTTTGTTGTTTGCAATGAGAGTTGATGTTTCGTGATCTCAGTATGCTGCATTGTTTCTTTTCAGAGTGCTGTTTCAGTTTTGTCTGCGCTGATGGCTGTTGATCCTAACAACTATGATTGCCTTGCAAACTTGGGGATTGCATTCCTGCAAAGGTAAGAAATTGCTGTTTATGCTCTTTTGGTTATCCACTCAACCTCGTTTGTCTTAACATTGGCTACTGATAATAGATAAATGGCAGCATTGGTTCAATGATGAAGCCAAAGAACAAGGAATATTTTGAGAATATGCAGCAATAATTTGAAATGGCTGGGACTAGAAATCATAGGTATCTTGATCTAATAGACCATAAAATGCAGCATATAATTTATATAAATTAGATGAATATCATCCAGCAAGGTATCTTTAGCCGTGAGTATAAAATATCTGCTGTTTATGATCATTTCTGAGCAATCTTGACCACTTTATCTCAGTTTTGTCGAGAGGATTCAAAGCACATTTATTTCCTTTGAAAGCTTTTTGAAGGTTCTGAAATGTGCTTTTAGCATGACATTTTATTTCAATCTTACCTCAGTTATTATAGGTATCACTAAGTTGCTTTCTGCAAAGGATGGTTGACAGAATTTTGAAACTTCTACATTTATCTCTTACGTGAGCGATGATGAGGAATGGCATCCTAAAATTCTCTTCTTAGTTTTAGTTATCTTCATTTGCTTTACAATGGTGTTGAAATAAATTAATTTGCTTCGGTACTATTGGGATCACTCATTGAATGCACTTTCTGGTTGCTCTAATATCAACACTTGATTTATTGAGATGTACAATTGAACACCTATACTATGGTTATGGTTTCAGTAAGATATTCTCCCTGGATCTTTCTCATTCGTTGATTTGCTTGTAGTGGAAATTTGGAACTATCAGCAAAATGTTTTCAAGATTTGATCCTTAAAGATCAAAACCATCCTTCATCCCTTGTGAACTATGCTGCCATTCTTCTCTCTAAATATGGTTCAGTTGTTGCAGGTATATTTCAATTGATTTTTAGCTTCATGTATCTTGACCTTTGTTGACTTTTTATGTTAATAACTTGCTTTGAATATTAAGATGTAGTGAATAGTTCAATTGAAGTCTACTTCATTTGTTATGCATTTATGGTTGATGTAACTCACATGACTACAGCTCCCATTCCCTCTTCCTAACTTCTCAGGTGCTGGGGCAAATGCTGGTGTAGGTGCTTCTGCAGATCAGGCTGAAGCTATCAATGTTGCAAAGGAGTGTTTGCTAGCTGCACTTAAACTCGAACCAAAAGCAGCACATATTTGGGCTAATCTTGCTAATGCATATTTCATGATTGGTGACCACAGAAGTGCCAGCAAGTGCTTGGAGAAGGTGCTAGTGGCTCATTGCTACTGTCATTTATTGCTTCATTGTTGAGGTTGTTCATTGGTTTCCTTGATGTTATGATAAACCAGGGGAAAAAAAGTTAAAGTTCTGATCATGAACAATTGGATAGCTTCTTCCATGTTTAATATCGTATAAATGAGATAATTAACTACTCTTCTGGTTGCTGATGCTTTCATATGTCAACATTTCTTTCCCTTCTCAATTTTTGTGTTAAAATCGTGGTGCTGAAGTTATTACTTTGTTGATATACTTGTTGCTTTCTAGGCAGCAAAACTGGAGCCCAACTGTATGTCTACTCGATATGCTGTGGCAGTTCACCGAATAAAGGATGCAGAAAGGTCTCAAGATCCTAGCGAACAACTTTCCTTGGCAGGAAATGAAATGGCTTCAATATTAAGAGAGGGAGATTCTGTTCCAATTGATCTTCCCATTGCATGGGCTGGACTTGGCATGGTTCACAAGGCCCAACACGAGATTGCTGCAGCATTTGATACAGAATCAAATGAGTTGATGGAGGTGGAAGAGCGTGCTCTCTCCAGCTTGAAGCAGGTTCCTTTTTTCCTATTGCATAATTCATTCATCTATATTTGGAAACTATCAAATAATTATGGTAGCTCTCACTAACAGTTTAAAACATCTACTTTCTTTCACAGAATTTAATCACATTTTGATCTTTCTTGAAGTTTGTGCTTTTATATGATGACTTGAATTCTTATTAATCTTAGAAAAGTAACATGGTCCACGCTTTCTGAACTGAGAAATTATAGAGCAGAACAAGGAGTATTTTTTTTTAAAAAAAAAGAAAAGAAAGAAAGAATGAAGGATGCTTCATCCTAATCTTGCTATTGAGTGATTATGAATACTTGCAAAATCATTTATTATCACATTCTCTTCATTTGTATCACCTTTTCAGCTTACAATTGTCCCCTGGCGAAGAAAAAATTATGAGCCATAAACGAATGTGAAATGATGAACAATGGCACCTGACTTAACTTTTTAGCAGTTGAGAAAGAATATCTTGCCATCTTCTGGATGGATTTAGGTTTCATGCAGGATCTAACGTGTCAGGACTAAAAAATTGGATATTTATCTTTCCTGTCACGATCTTTTACATAAAAAATACCTTTTCATTCTTATCTGAAATAAAAATTCTTAATCATTCACTTTTATATTAATTAGGCAATTGCTGAGGATCCTGATGATGGGGTGCAGTGGCACCAACTCGGTCTGCATTATCTCTGTTCCCGGCAATTTAAAGCAGCAGAGAAGTATCTCAAGGTTGCAGCCTCCCGCTCTAGAGAATGCTGCTACATGTGGTCAAATCTTGGTACAAGCAGATTTATGACTATTTATTTCTATATTTCTTGCAGTTCAAGTCTTGTGTCTTTCACAAGATGGGCTTACAATTAAATGGTATGGTCACTAGGTATCTCACTACAATTATCAGAAGAACCCTCACAAGCGGAAGCCGTCTATAAGGAAGCGTTGGCACGGGCAACACCTGAACAAGCACACGCAATATTCTCCAACCTAGGAAATCTCTACCGGCAGCAAAAGCAATACGACCGTGCTAAGGCTATGTTTACAAAGGCTCTTGAACTCCAGCCTGGCTATGCTCCTGCATTTAACAATCTTGGTCTGGTATTTGTAGCTGAGGGTCGGTGGGAGGAGGCCAAGTACTGCTTCAACAAAGCCCTCGAGGCAGACTCTTTACTGGATGCTGCCAAGTCCAACATGATCAAAGCAGAGTCTGTATCTAGATTGAGTGCAGGTTTGTCCTCGTGTCGCTGTCAGGATTAGTAGGACAAAATTGCAACAGCTTGATGATATAGCTGTGAAAATGTAATTCAAGAAATGATGTTGGATGATTGCACACGTGTCTCTATAATAAACTCAGTTCGGTTTCATACAACTCCATTTGTCAACGAATGTTTAGTGATAACCAAGCCTGCAAAGACATGGATTAACAAGGGTGAAAAAAATAAAAAAATTAAGAGATTAGGTCTTCATTGTCCTCTCATATCCTCCGAATTTCTATCAGCAGTAAACAAGTTGATCTGCCTGCCCGTTCCTGCGGGAGTCCAACAATTCTAGGGAGTTTTTGGGTTTGTTTCAGAATTTTTGAAGAGATTCGTATAGTAGTTGCATGGTTACTAAGATTGTAAAATAAAATAAAATAAAAATTAATAATAGATGGAAGACCTTTCACATCATGGAAAAAAAGAAGTTGCAAGCCTAGAATTGTTTGGCAGTAGGCTACATTTAAAAAAAAATAAAAATTGCAATGCATTAATTTCTAGAGTTGTTTGTTAACAGTCTTGTAGAGTCCTTCCAGAGCCTCAACATATGCTCCGGCATCCCTTAATTTTAAGTAATTTGTTGCAGTAGCATTAGGCACCCTCATAGGGAATAAATCATAGTGAAATCATCCCTTAGTTTGAAGGCTACTGTACATCTCCATTTTCTTAAGAGATGATAACTTTCTAACTCGCTTAATGAATGCAAGCTTTAGGAAACTGGGCATCATATAACAAGAACATGCATAAATTCCCCTGTCAATTCAAGAACCAGAACATAGCAAGAGGAAGCTTGAAAAAAGCATTATGAAGTTGATCTTATCAAATAATTGATTGTCGCTTACAGGAACTGATCCTTCCCAAAGTCATAGAGTATACTGACTTAATCGCCTGTATTGACATGAAACATGTTCTATGATGGTACCTTGAAGGATCAACAGCCAGAGTGGTGGCTGCTATTGGGAAGAATAAGGACAACTTAGCAAGCAGCAGCGCATCAAACCCATTGTTTTCCTGAGTATCTTGTTAGCATACAACACAAACTAAGCAACCACAAGCCAACAATTCAAGATTCCCTACCCAAAACTAAAGCCCCCACTTGAAGGAATCCGAAAGACTAACTCAAATTTACCAACACTTGTGAATTATTAGACAAACAAAGAGAATGGAGAGTACTTCATGGAAAGAAATCACGTGGCCATCTTCCTCAGTATCAACAAGCACGCCATCACAATCAAAAAGAAGAGCTGATGGGAGAACAGAAGATGAAGCTAAGCAAGTGAGCCCATTTGAACTGCTTCTCTTGCTCACTGCTTTTGTTCTTGCTCTTGTTGCTGACACATATGCTTGTGCCGACGAGGGAAATAGGATATGTAGTTCCTTTCGTGGGATCTGAAGCTGCATATGGAGGAAGTCTTAGTTTGAGTTGTTGAGGAAGGAGTAGTGGCAGTAGTAGAAGAAAACATAGCCAGGGAAAGTGAGATTTTTACCTTTCTTTTTCTTTGCAAAACAGTTTGTCCTTTTAACGGTTTCTGGTACCGGACTTATCCTTCATTGCGCCGCTAAATGTATTCCGGGATAAAAGATGTTTGGTAACGAGGATTATTTTTTAAAATTTATTTTTATTATTAACACATTAAATTAATTTTAAAATAAATAAAAAATAAATTAATTTATTTTATTTTAATATTTTTAAAACACATAAATAAACTTAATTCTAAATAACATGAATTTGGGTTTCATTTCATAAACAATTTAGGACCACAGCCTGATGCCGAAAACTCATTAAAAAATGAAACACATAAATCAGATATTAGATAGATATAAAATGATTTGTTTTTTAAATAATAAAATAAATAAAAGTCTTCCACTAGTTAAACCCGAAATCTGCGAAAAGAGAGCACGCGCCAGATAGGGGTCGAACCTATGACTTTCTGCTTAGGAAACAGACGCTCTATCCACTGAGCTACAGGCGCTAGTGTGCGGGAATGGCACAAGTATCTATCTTAATAGATTAAAAATAAAAAAATTAAATTCCTGTGAGTTCTGGATTATTTTATTCATATCACGATGCCCCAGGTAATAACTGAGTGTATGTAGGTTCAAATCATATTAATTTTGTTTTCTTTGCCATAGTAATTAGTTAATTAAATAATAATAAACATGGCAAGATATTACATGCTTCTTGGGGCTACGTCAACTCAATCTCGAAGTTCACGAAGCTGTAATCAAGTCTATAATATAATGTGATTGCTGATATATATAGAGCTGTTGGAGACGAAGACACTGATGATGATATCCAGGTTGTTTTATTTATTTATTTATTACTTATGTTTGCCAGCTAGTTTTCATGCTCCTCTTTTTAAATATTTATGAAACTAAATCCGTGATGAATTAACGTTTCATCTAAAGAGAAGATATAATTATGTGCCAGATGCTCTTTGCTAAATTTTAACATTTGATTCTCTTTTCTTTTGAAGCATCGGGAGTCCAGGAATAAATGGAGAAAGCGAGACAGTAGAATTTGTTCATGTTAGCTACAATTTTTTTACATCAACTACAAATGGAGAAAATGAGACGGTAGAATATGAAAATATGTATGGGACATCCCACAGCAAACCTTGCAAGAAACTGGTGGAAAAATAAATGGAAAGAAAGGTGGTGGTGGTAGTGGTGAGCTCTTGAGCTCATGTTCAAGGACATGCAAGGTTGGCATGTCTTTCCACCAGTTCCTTGCTTGTCCTGAGTTATATTCATCAACCTCATCTCCCATTGATGAACTATGAAGGGATACGACAGTATGTCTATAGTTCCTTTAAATTTTATGTCATTTTTTATTTGGATCCCCTTCAGCTATTCTGCTAAATATTTCGTAGTATATATGAACATGATCGACAGCTAAATGCCCAAAAGAAAGGCAAAAAGTGATACGTACTGTTATAATGCTTAATTGGATCCATATAATTTGTTGTGGCGAGACTAGATATGAAAATAACTTGATCTCTTCAACGATATTATTGCTATTATATGATTATGTTTTGGTTTAAGAGACTTGAACACAGGCCTTGCAAGAAAAGAGGCGAAAGGCATTGATATAAAGTAAAAAATCTCAACCTATTACATATCTACTGTTTGAACTATACATTCATTGAAAAAAAAAAAAGTTATTGTGAATTATTTTTTTACTAAAACAATATTGTTTTGAGTTAAAAAAAAATTGATGTTGATGATTCTATCAAAACCCGTTGATCCGAGCTTTAGATCAGATTAACCACCAAATCAGGTTTCCAAACTCTATCCACTATATTACTTTGTAATGATGATTTGCCCCCGTCTTCAATAAAAAGGTGGGTTACATCGTTAGAATCCCAAGATTAATGACTTTGTTTTGAGTTCGGGCCGGCCTCAGATCTTATGGGATAAAACAGGACCTCGTCGCTTACCTTTTCTTAGGTTCATTGATTTGTGATACTGCACTATAAGTTTTCCATGCAAAATATTCAACATGATCCTTCATACCTGCATTGCTATGAGTATTTTCTGTTGTTCCATTTCCACCTATTTGTATATACATGCAATTTTCCATTGTTTGCATATACTTCCGTGCTTATTTTTTTATTTTTTTATCTGGTTAAGAATAGAATTTACTCACTCTTGATTTTGTAAATGAAGTTTTAGTTTATTTGAGCAATTCTTTTATTCTCCTTAGAAGATTTGATCCTGTCACATCTACTCAAACATGTCTAATCGGGAGAGGTTTGTTTCTGCTACCACATGCTCCTGCCTTTCTAAACTTTGAAAGATAACTAAAGGGAGCTTTTACCCAATTCATGCAGGTTGTGGATAATTTGAATCTTGCTGGGTTGGGCCGTGGAAGTATGTACAGCTTTATCTTCAAATCAGGTGTTCCTCACTCACTGTGCACTACGGCTAGAAAGGTCAGGCACGATAGTCCCAAGGATTGAACTGGTAGAAGTTGGCCCTTCCATGGATTTTGTAGTTCGTCGTCATCGTTTTCCTTATGAAAGCATAAGGAAAGAAGCCACGAAAACTTCTAAAGGATAAGCCTCAGAAGAAGGTTAGCTTGGTATGTACTTCTGTCTCTGTTTTTTTCATCTGAGAATAAAATGGCATGTCAGTAATGTTGCCTATTTCGTGCTTGCAGATTAAAAGTGTTGGTAAAGATTCTCTACAAGGGAAGCTTGGAAAGATGTATATTCCAGATCGAAAGGTAAGTAGACATTTAGTCATTCTGAATGTTTGTGTGGGAAGGGTGAAACTGGTCCTGTGCTAGACGTAGCTTCATTTGCCCAGGTGTAGCCGCCGTGTTTTAGTTCTAAATTACATCTCTATTTGGAATCTTTGTTTCTTTCAAGTTTTGTGATGTGAATGATTTTATTTCTTTAAATCGGAGAGATGGCACTGCCTAGTAAAGCTAAAGGAGTGAAGAGCGAGCGTCGCGAAGCCAAGATGAAGACAATGAGCCTGCATAAAAAAACATAAAGAAGGAGCTTAATTGATTGGATTGGGTAAGGCATGCTAAACATTTTCAGTGAAGGAGCTTTTCACCAGAAGTAAGCCATGCCAGATATTACAAAAATCTCTTCTTCATTGGTTGGTATCAATGTCGACTCTTAGCTTCAGCCTCTGTCAATCTTTATTTTTGTTCTTACAATTTCATTAGACCCTTATCATCCTAGTTTGTGTTTTTGTTCTTAATCAATTGAGAATTTAGGGAATTATTAGGTGAATCTAGTTAAATTGAAGACTGTGTAGAGAATTATTTAGTTGATCCATGATCATAAACACCTGCTAATTTCTATGCACTCGCTGAAGACCAATCACCAGTTTTATCATGGGAGATTTTCCTTTCCTGGATATTATAATGACTCAACTTTCACAATTCTTGTAGCCAATGTGAAAATGATATATGCAAGTAAACACTCTAGAGCCCAAATAAGCAAACCGATATACAAGACATAAATGTTGCAAGAACAAGCGCGATAGCAGAAGAAGATAGGCAGCAGCATTGGCATCAGTTGTTGCCGTGGGAGAAAAAAAAAAACAGAACTGAACTGAAGGGTCTCTGTCATCTTGTCATGCCTGGGGTCGCAATTGGAGCCATTGTGATTCCACGCTGTTGAAATCTAACCATATTGGCTTCCCAGCCTTCATTTTGGTCCCATAATTTCCATCCAACAACGAAACTCAAGATCAGATTTAATTAAAGAAAACCAGAAAGCCAATGAGTAAAAAAATGCAGATGCGTGCATCCATGCCTTTCAGGATACCTAAACGAGGGCTTAATTTGTATAATTTTCTCGACAAACTTAACTGGTGACGTTTATGAACACAAACACCAGTAAATGTAGACCAAGTTTATCATTTCACGTATTCAACATTTTGCTATCCAACACTCTGTTGGTGTTCACAACTGGTAGCTCTGGGCTATCGTAAACTAAAGGTCAGAACATTCCAATGTGACCTGGGACTCAATATTTCTTGCATATGGCCAGGATGGAAGGAAAGGCTAATTAGGGCAAGAGTTTTCCTGTCAAATTTATATGCTCCTAGTTTTTGAAAGGTTGATGAAACAGAAAGCCTGTAAATATCTGAACAGGTATAAATATAGTACCTATCCCCATATCAAATCCACGATTCTTGAGCTCTCTATATTCTTGACTCAACGCGCAAGTCTCACAGCAGAAGTGCGCCAGGCAATCCATACAGGGGGCCTCCTCCAAGTCATATTGGCCCCTCAATTTTGAGCGATAGCAACAGGAGTACAAGCATGCAAAACCCAACAATAGCGCATATACTGCTCCACTCATAAAACAAGCTGCAATTACTCCCAGTAAACATGTAGTTTATGAGATGAATGATATTACAACAGAAAGAGGGAAAAAAATGAAAATATTTGAAGAATTAAAACGAGCTGATTGATTTTCTTGGCTTACGTGTAGATCCCCTATTCACAATTTCAGCAATCTGTCCAAATGTGATGCATGGACAAAGGCAAGTGATGAAACCTAATAAAATGAAATAAAATGCTAGTTATTAACCGAGGAAAAAAAATACAAGTGAGAGTAATTGATCGTCTTAGCTAGAAAAAAGTTGTGCTTCTAGTTAAGTTTTCACAAGCTCACAATTTGCAGGATCATCACAGCAATGGCAGAGACCAGTAGACCACTTCCTTGCCACACCAGAAGCATGCCCCACGGCCACATGTGGAAAATAAGTGTATATAGGATTGGGAGTAGGATCTCCTGAAACAAGGATTGGGCCTTGATGAGCATCTACTGGATATCTTGGCTGGTCATTTACTGGAGGATACATTTTGTTTATGAAATCAAGTAAAGTTGGGAAATGGAACTTCAGATCCCTGCCTTATATCTGTCAGGGGCAAGTCCTTGTATTAGTTTTTTTTTTCATTTTTCCTGAGTATTCCCTTATAATATTTAATTAATGCACAACTTGCCAACGAACTGTCCATTTTTAAATCCTACAGCAAAAAATAAAAACCATAATCCCTTGCTCTTTTAGCTTCCAGGAAACTGTACAAAGATCTCCACCCTCATTTCCCTATAATCTATCTAATTTCTGAGTGATGACTCAAGCATTTATTTTATCTTCATCAATCCAAATTCCTGTACGATGTCTACTTGTTCAGCTGCTTGGAAGCCTAGTCCATGAATGTTTTTAAGTTGACCAAGACTTTTCATTATCATATTGTTCTTGCTTCATGATTGAATGTTGATATATTACATGTTGTTGCGGTAGGAGAAATAAACATGTGCCTTCTCCTTCATCACCTTGAAATGATTCTGATGGCAACTAACCAGTAGCAGACATAGGGTTAGGTTTCTGACAAGACATTGACTAATGCAGCAGAGTCAATTCCAACGGACTAGCATCTTACTTGAAGAAGTTTCTTCACCTTTGAAAGAATCTTAATCTTGATTAATATATAAAAATATTTTTTATGCTGAATCAAAGCAAGAGAAATGCAGCAGCCCAGCAATTATTTGAATTGCCTTGATAAAATGTGTCGATAAATTTTTTCTTTGTCCTTCAAATTATTATTGCACCTAATAGCCGTGCTTGATACTGCCTCTTATTACAAAACAAGTGGGATTGGGATTTAGGTTGGAATCCTAATTTAGAACCTAAATTTAACAACAAATCATTGATCATGAGGCTTTTTAAACTGATATCCTTAACACAACAAATTCAAGGTTTATTATTTGCAAATAATTAAGTTAGGCCATTGGTTACTTCTTTTCTTGGATTCCGTCTGTCCTTTTCTTCTCTACAACCACATTTAAAACTTAGAGAAATATTACCAGTGTTTATTTATAAAAAGTAAAAATAATTGATGCACATTGGTAGTCATGGGAGGCCTATATCATTTTACAAAAAAAAAAAACTAAATTTTGACAAATTAATTGTATCAACTCAATCAAACTAGATCAATTCTAAATTAACTTTTCTTTGAGACCTAACCCACATTAAGGATAGATCGACCCACCAGCCAATTTGAGCCAAGATTAATAACAAAAAAGAAGAAGTTATGATTGCACTTTTCACTAAAGATAAAATAGACATTACATTAACAATAAATATGATTTTACTTTTCTTGGTATAATTACATATTTTTCTTGAAATGAATCAATTATTATTTTGGTGTGACTGCATAATTTATCTTGGATGTGACAAACATGATTTTCCTAATGCTTTTTTATAACCTTCAATGATAGGAATGACAACATTAACAAACGAGGTTGTAACATCCCTAGTTATTTAGATACAATTTTCATGTAATAAATTTGATAACATTATGATTTTTTTTAATAGAATCTCCTCTATACTAATAGATCCTAAGTTATTGACTAAACTTATTATACTTTAATAAACAGTCAATTCACATTTCAATCATTATTGAATTTTTTTAGACTTATTACATTACGCTTTATCTCATCATATCAGTTATATTTTGTATCACGTATTTAACTATTGTATAAATTAAACTAATAATTAGAATATAACAACATGATTATCATTTAACTACTATGGTTAGAGTTAATACAAACATTATGAAGGAAAAATTCTACTTTAGGTAATCATGGATTTAGCTAATATTTAAGTCCTAGCATAATAATAATTACATTAAATATTTAATATACATGTTATCATGCCAAAAATTACATAAAATATGCAATATTAGTTTAAGTTCTTATAAGATATAAAACATAAGGGTTCTATAATTTACTAATCTCAACAAAGCTGTGAGGACCCAAAATCATTTTATTTGACAATTAATTAATTAACTTAACATAACATAATATAACATTTTTATATATATATAATTTAATGAATTTACTAAGTAACTAAACTAAGTATACATTCCCAATAACAATAGGTTAATAAATAAATTAATTCTTATTTTTATTAATTTCATCAAACCCTTCGGTATCCAAAAGATTTGCTTCTTAACTCAGGTAATAAATTAGATATCCAATTTCAAAATTCTAAACATGACATTAATCCTTAATTCTAAACATGACATTAATCCTTAAACCAATGAGCTAATTATCTAATTCTAAATAGGATATTAATCCTTAAACTAAGGAATTAATTATCCAGCCTACCAGGCACTAGTTTTTAAATTAAAAACTATTCATCCAGCTTCTAACAAGGTATTAATTCTTAAATAAAGAAACTAATTATCCAACCCAAAACAGGGCAACAATCTTATATTAGATATTAATATAATTGTCTACTGAGAATTATACTTTAATATCTATAATAATTTTAAATAAAGTTAAATTAATAAAGTGTTGAGCACTTACTTACTTAACGTATGAGTTCTATGTGTGAGATCTTGTCTTGGTTACCCCTCTATAATCTCTCCTTTAATTTTAATAGCTCAATGTTAAATGTTTTATATTCTTATATTAACCTTATTTTACACACAAATTAGTACATAAATAATTATTATTACAATATTATTTCTTTATCTGTAGATGTTAATAACAAAAAAAAATGATATGTTTTCTACTTGCAATCCTCTCGAGAGGAAAGGCGTGATTTCCCTGTTACTTTTACATAAACTTCAAGGATAGAAATAATCTCCCTAGTATTTTTACATAAACTTCAAGGATAGAAATGACAATGCCATTAACAAAGAGGATTAAGATCATCTTCTAAGGTCAATTGCCTTGTAATCTTTTAAGGACAAGATAAGCTTAAGTGTCTTTCGTGCGATTATATATTTTCTTAAAAGGAATCAATTATGTTCCTAATATGATTGTACAATTTATTTTAAATGAGACGTACATGATCTTTACAGTGCTCTGCACAATCTCTAAGGATAGAAATGACAATGTCATCTATAAAGAGGATTGAGACCATCTCTCCAAAACAATCGCTCCACAACCTTTTAAGAACAAGATAAATTAAATCTTTCTAGTGTAATTATATAATTTATCTTGGAAACATAATCTACGTAGTGCTCCTGCTCAACCTCCAAAGATGAGAATGATAACGCCATTAGTTAGTATCCAAAAATATTAAAGGGTAGAGAAGTTCAAGCTTTGTACTTTTATACATACTAGTGACACAGATGGTTAAAGTCCATGAGAAGACTAGTGATATTAAAAATTAAAAAGAAAAACTGACAAATATGTTTTCTCTTCCAGTTGAGTTAATGAGAAGGTGCTTTACATTTTTCATATTGGTTTAGTGACCTTCTTCTTCTCTGTTGGGTCTCTTTCATTTGTGTGGAATATAGTTTAAATATCATTTATGGAACATCAATTTGTTTTAGGCACATATGCTAATCCTATCCTAGGTTGATTAATGAACTTTTGATAAGTATGTGTTTATGAAGCAATCAAACTGAAGATTTTTGGTAGGAAGTACGGATTCCTGCTGCTGGATCAAAAGGCGCACCAAAAAACCCTGGAGAGATCAAAGATGACACAAGCTCTTCCCGTGAGGAAAAGCAGGCTCATGCCAGAGAGATGGAACCGCTATTGAGCATCGTCTTGTGCCAGTTCATATCCCAAGCTAGAACTTCTTGGTTTTGTCTTCTCGTACTTTTCTTGTTTTCAGTGATATGGGTCATGGCTTGCCTTATCACCTCATGCCATTTCTGAAGTTTTCAAGATTAGACGAACACTTGATTCTGTGTTAACATGCACCCAAATAATGGTTGGAAAGAGGAAGAGAAATCATTTCAAAGGAGAAGGAAATGGGATAAAAGAATACTAATATTGTGACAGGAAATGGGATAAAAGAATGTTAGGGTTCCCAGCTCACCCTTTATCTGGCAAGACAGTGACTTCACTGTGCAACCATTCTCTCTACATATTATATTAGCAAAGCCAGGTTTCATCACTTGACAGAAGATGATGCAGTGCTTTCATACATCGTGATCAATACGCGCCTCAGTTCTTGCCAATATCCTCTATTCCAGTTTCCAGTACATAAAATCATATATTCTTTCAGTCATCTTGGATTGTTATCAGGTTTCTGAGGAAGGGACCATTGTCCAGTTTATCTTGAGCCTTCTCCAGCCTGTCCTGATTCCACTGACAGCTGACTTCCCATGGCAAAACTTGTTTTGTATTTCCGTTCTTTCATGGTATATATGTCGTGATATTTCAAGGAGACTCTAATTTCAGATGTGTTGACAGTTCAGTGATTTGATTAACCCAATGTTCTTTCCTCCCAAGTTATAACTGCGACCCCAAAAAAAGCACCTGCGCTTCCATTATCTGGTGTAAACTAATAGCAGCACATTCGGAAGTCAAATGTTCTTCTAATGGCAGGCATGAGAAAAGAGCAGGGCCGGTGACTGCCTGCCTGGAAATTTAGGCCCCATTTTATTCGTATTCCTTTCACAAACTCTGTCTACTTTCACACATGCAATCTTCTCATATTGTGTTCTAATTAATTAATCAAATGTAGTACAAAAATATATTGGATGGTGATCTTATGGAGTATTTTATATTTATTTATTTATTTATGTTGAGATATACCACGTTATTTATTTAAAAGAGGAGGGCACGGTCTCTCATGATTGTTGAATCTGCTTCTGCGTAATTTCTCATTTCTCCCATTAATAAATATATAATGACTCGGCAAGCAACTCGCCAGTATTATAAAATCTACCCGTTGGCCAATAATAAATAAATAAATACATAAATAATAACCTCTATTAAAAAAAAAACATAAATTAGTGAGTAAAAGTAGCTGGTGCGCACACTGTTTGTGAAGCACATTGTATGTGTGCTTGGAGGAGCAGCTGCTGGGTTTAAGTGGATTTTCCTTTTTTTTATTCATCTCGGATTTTGTGTCATATTTTTTAAAATTTAAATTTGTCATTATGTTAATTTTAGTTTTTATTTATTTATTTATTTATCGCTTTATAGTTTCACGGCTTTTGGAGAAGATAATTTTCTATATTAATTATTGAACTTAATTATAAAAAGAGATAAATCTCTCTGGGTACCAAAAATATGAAAATAAATAAACACAAAAATAGGCGTGCATGGCCATGGAGATGGACCTTTCTCACGTTGATTATCTGCGGTCAACGAACATCACAAATGAGCCACCTACTTCATGGTGGTTCCTGCTAGACGCGCGTTCATAAGAAATGTTTTATTTAAATCAATAATAAATAAAATGTTTATTCTATCAAAATACTTGGTGGTGTGGTGAGCGTCACTCGGCATTTAGGCTGCAAATAAAATCATCTCACGTGCCTATCCCCAATAATTGAAGATTAGGTCCAAAGGGCTAGATTTTAGGGATACCTAATATCACTCATTAAATGGTGGTTTTCCCTAGTTTGACTGTGATCAATACAAGTAGGGTTTATTCAAATGATCTGTTAATTTTTTTTTTGTTAATATATGTATATAAAAACAAAATTCTTCTCTTTTATTTCTTAATAATTATTATTTACAGCCCTTGTAGAGAATAATCTTAATTTCTAACATTAATTTATAAATATATGATAATGGCAATGATTAATTAAAACCATGTAAAATTAGTATCTTAGTGTACCTTAGTATTGATATAAATATTCCTATATGAAGTGCCAAGTAGTACATGATGTAATTTAGATACTTGATATGTAAATACATGATATAAAATTATTAAAAAATAATAAGCATGTAATTAAATAGTATATACACGCATAAATATAAAAGATATCTTGAATGATTCATATATACAATTGTACAAGTCATTAATATATAATTTTATATTTTAAATAACATGTGGTGTTAGTTTTTAAATATTATTTATAAAAAATAAGATTATTGGATGGATAAATGTGATTTTGTGCATAAATTTATCATATAACGATTTTATAAGGTGCTAAAAAAATCAAAAAGATAATTTTAAAAAAATTATTAAAATTTAGATTAGAAGACCCCTCACTTAACCTAACCTAAATATAAATGATGATTATAGTTATTGTTACACCGAGTTGCATGTAGATGCATAAAAAAAATTTTGAGCTTACCCATTACCATCTTACCATCTCTACTTCATTTAGTCTATCATTAGAAAACCTATGCAAATTAAAATTACATGCTTAAATATTGTTATTGAAAGATGTATTTGTGGGATATTTAATTTAACTTATATATAAATGCCATCTTAGATCTTTGAGATATTTAACATTGTGGAATATTTAATCAACCTATTTAACCTATTCATAGATCAAGTTTTTTTGAAAAAGCAATGATTGAAATTCTAAATTTATAAACTATCATTTTCAAATTAAAAAATAAGATTAATATATAAAGCAGGTAAACTTACAAAAGGAATAAATGAATATTATGATATTTAATAACTAGATATTTTTAATTTTTTAATTGTGGAATATTTAATTAACCTATTTATAGATCAATTTTTTTTAAAAATAATAATTGAAATTCTAAATTTATATACTAGCATTTTCAAATTAAAAAAAAAAGATTAATATATGAAGTAGGTAAACTTACAAAAGAAATGAGTGAATATTATGATATTTAATAACTAGATATTTTTAATTTTTTAAATTACAAAATAATTATAATGTAGAATAAATATGACAATCCCCTGTTTAAATGAAAATTGTCTAGGCAATATAAAAAAAAATTAAAAAATTCATAAAGAGTTATGGATTACTACATCGTAAATAGCTTTTGGTTTTAAATTTTTCTTAGCAAAATACTATCGAATTTACTTGATTAGTTAGTGAACACAATGTTTCAAATTACTTAATTTTTTTATGTAAACATAAACAATAATACTCTCATAGTTTTTTATCTAGAGTTTTCCTTTGGTTCTCCCGATGGTATTTATTCTGGTTCTAAACAACTTTCAATTAAAATAATTATATTTTTCACTCATATAGATCATCTCTTATTAAAAGTGTTTTGCAATACTCCGCTTGATAAACCAAGATATGAGAATTATGAAGAACACAACTCACCCTTATCACACTACATTTAATACCCTTTTTATCATGAAAATAGATAGAAAGTTATGTTTTCTAAGTTATTTTTATTCATAGTATGATATCTGTAAAACTTAAGTTTTTCTTGTCAAACTTATTAGGTAACTTTTTCTTATTAGAATTAATCATGTAATCATTGTTGTTGAAAATTAGCATGATGTCCATATAAAAATATAAAATCACATGATCTTTATTTGTGTGTTTTACATGAACATATTTATCAACTTCGTTGATTTTAAACTCATTTGACAATATTATATTGTCAATTTTTTCATATTATTATTGAGATTTTTGTTTTGAATTATATAATAGTTTAACAAGCTTATAAACTTTTTTGTTTCTTGGTCTTAAACTCCAAACCCCTTGAGTTGCACAATGTAACCTTTTTATAAATGCCATCATTTAATAAAGCATTCTTTTTATCTATTTGATTTATTTCAAACTTGTCAATATTTGCAATGGCTATTAACACCATATAAAAGTTGTTATTGACATAAGTGAATATGTTTCAAAATAATCTATAGTTTTTTGTTGTTCAAATCCTTTAACAACAAACTTTACTTTATCTTTATTAATAGTTCCATCAACTTTTATCTTTCTTCTGAAGACCTAAATATGACCTAAATGCTTATTTATGGATGGAAGATCCTTTAGTTTTCATGTATGATTAAACATGATGGATTTAATTTTATTATTGACTACTTATTTCCAATAAAAAGTTTAGGGATAAAAATTGCCTTGAAGTAGTTTTGATGTTCATTTTCTAAAAAATATGTTTGAAAATTAGGACCAAAGATTTTAATTATTTTCATCATTTTACTCCTTGTGGTTCAACTTTATCATTTTCTATTTTATAATAACCACTTAAGCTTGCTTTAACTTCCTCATACATTAGACAATTCCTCATGCTTTTTTAAAAGAAAAACTATATTTAAAAAAATATAATATTTATAGATTCCATTATTATATTACAATGAATATCCTCACTTGACTTGTGTATAGAAAATTAATATGCATTATTATTGTAAGCATATCTAATCATAATATAATTCGTAGTTTTAGGTCTTCTTTTGACTTTTTTAGGATTAGGTACCACCATTTTTTCAAGACACCTTCATACTTTGAGGTATTTATAAAAATATTTTTTAAATTTTCTAAATTTATATGATATATTCTCTAACTTTTGTGGGGTATTTTGTTAAGTATAAAATTGGTAATCAAAATTATCTCCCCTTCTAAGTTCCAAAATGCTCTTAAACTTATTAATATGGATTCATGATTTCTTTTAGAGTTTTTTTTTTCAACAATAACGGATTCATGATTTCTTTTAGAGTTTTTTTTTCAACAATAACAATTTATTGAGGTGTATAAAAAGCGGTAGTTTAATGAATAATCTAATTTTAGAAATAAAATTCATTAAAAGGTGATTCACACTCCCCCCCTCTATCATTTTTTAATACCTTTATCTTCTTATTAAGTTAACTTTCAACTTCATTTTAATTTCAATCTTACCATGTTTAAAATAATTTCAATCTTACAATATTTAAGTATTTTAAGAGGCTTATTTTTACTTATAAATAAAAAATAAATATAACAATATCTTATGCAATCATATATAAAAGTAATAAAATATTTTTTTTACCTCTAGTTTATATAAATTTTAAATCACATATATCTAAGTGAAATAAATCTAGTGTTTATTACTTTTTAAAATTATTTGAAAAGGAGCTTTTATGGATTTTGATTATATATAAACTTTACTCTTATTATTTTTTTCTTTCAAAAACTAAACTTGATAATAATTCAAGATTAATTAACCTTTATATAGAATTATAATTCATATATCCTACCATACCATTCTATTTATTACAAAACTTAAGACATTCTATTTATTACAAAACTCAAGACAGTAAGAATAAATGACATATTATTATTAATCCCATCCTTAGTTATAATAGTCAATATATTTATTTTAAAAATGTTATTATAAATATATTTTTTTCTATAATTATTTTATTTTTAATGAGTATAAACTTATCACTCTCAAGACTATATTAAAACTAATGTTCTTAATAATAAGGTAGATATTAGATTTATAATATCAATAATATAAAATACATTATTAAGGGTGAGTAGCATCTCAGCAATCATCTTTAGTGTCTCAATATAATACCTTTGAGATTTGATGAATTCACCTTCTTAGTATAATAACTTTGAGATTTGATGAATTCACCTTATACATGTTTATCCTCTACTTCTTTATAAATAGATAAATTCACAAATTATAGATTATAATTTATCATAATTCACTACAACAATCATCACAGGAGAGAAAAAACTTATAAAACAAATTCCAATTGAAATAAACTATAAAATCCAAAAATTAAGATAATTTATTTGAGAATGTAAACAAGACAACACATATTATAAAAGTGGCATGAGTCCTTATGACAAAATGATTTACGAGTAGAAATCCTTGAAAAAACAAGATTAAGCTCGTTGAACACTATTGAAATTAAATCAAAATTACCAATTGTTTTTTTTTTAAAAAAAAACTATATGAAGAATCTATGCCGATGGGGAAAAAAACGAAGATCATATTGCTTTTTAAATTCATTTTAAATGTGATTTTCAAGTCATATTAATAAGAAAACAAAAATTAATTAATTAATTTGTAATTAACAATTAGAAAGTTCATTTTAGTTGTGAAATGGAAAGATTTTGGAAAAAAAAGGAGGGAAAGGGAGACAACAAGCATGTAGAAAAAAATATATTTTTATTTATTAATATTAATTTATTAAAATAATTTAAAAATATATAAATAACTTTTAATTAATTAGTTTAAGAGGATTTTTAAAAGTATAGTTGGTGTTATTTTTTAAAATATTTTTTATTTAAAAATATATTAAAATAATATTTTTTATTTTTTAAAAATTATTTTTAATATTAACATGTAAAATTGATATTAAAATATTAAAAAAATATTAATTTAAAATAAATAAAAATATATTATTTTTTTAAAAAATATTTTTAAAACGTAAAAGGGTTAAAATCGAAATCCAAAACAGAGAATTATTATACTCTGGCTTAAAAAAATAAAGTTTAACCATCGATCCTTGACATGAAGCAAAGCGCTCAGCCTGTTAAGAAAACCTTAGGGATGGAAATGAAACGAACGTCACTCAAACGGTAAATAAGAGACCCGAAGTCAGTCAGTAGCGTTCACACACACTCTCACCCCCCTCCCAAAAGCAGAATAAAAGCCCACTCGCATGCCTCTTCTTCTGTCCTTCTCACTCTCTTGCTTTGCCACTGCCACCCCTCTCCTCTGCCCCTCCATTTTCACCTCCATCTCTCAACTCTCTGTCTTAAATTACTTGGTAACAAAGACAGAGCAAAACCTTTAAAGTACCAAAAAGGACAAAAACAAAAACAAGAAAGAAAGAAAGAAAGTAAAACCCCATCCCAAAGACAAGAAGGAAAAAAACACACATAAAACACCATTAAAACAAAGATGAAGTACAGACTGAGAATCTAACCACCCTCTTCTCTTTCTCTTCCAAGTCCATACCACAATGGACTTCGTTTGAGAAACCAAGAAAAACCCACCATTTTTTCCCCTCTTGTTTTGTCTTTAATGGCGGCTCCAAGTGGGTTAAGTCCAGAACCACCACAACCACCAACAAGTACAGAAGTATGTCAATGGCTAAAGAACTTACCTTTAGCACCTGAATACCGCCCAACACTAGCTGAATTCCAAGATCCAATTGCTTACATTTTCAAAATTGAAAAAGAAGCTTCTCAATATGGAATCTGCAAAATTATCCCTCCTGTCTTACCTTCTGCTAAAAAATCCACTCTTTCCAACCTCAACCGCTCTCTCTCCGCCCGTAACGGTGACTCCTCTGCCCCCACATTCACCACACGGCAGCAGCAGATCGGATTCTGCCCCAGGAAACCTCGCCCTGTTCAAAAACCAGTGTGGCAGAGCGGTGAGACCTACACATTTCAAGAATTTGAAACCAAGGCGAAAAGCTTTGAGAAGAATTATTTGAAGAAGTTCTCTAAGAAGGGAGGTCTTTCTCCATTGGAAATTGAAAACCTTTATTGGAAAGCTACTTTAGATAAGCCTTTTGCTGTAGAATATGCTAATGATATGCCTGGTTCTGCGTTTTCGCCGAGGAAAAAGGAGGGACAAGGAGTGGTTGTTGGGGAGGGAATGTATGTGGGGGAAACTGAGTGGAATATGAGGAGTGTTTCAAGGGCTAAAGGGTCCCTGTTGAGGTTTATGAAGGAGGAAATACCTGGGGTTACTTCGCCTATGGTTTATATTGGGATGATATTTAGTTGGTTTGCTTGGCATGTTGAGGATCATGATTTGCATAGCTTGAATTATATGCATATGGGTGCTGGGAAGACTTGGTATGGTGTGCCTAGAGAGGCTGCTGTCGCATTTGAGGAAGTTGTTAGGGTTCATGGGTATGGTGGAGAGAATAATCCTCTTGGTTAGTTCATTTCTTTTTCTTAATAGTACATTCAAAATTGGAGCTATTAGTAATAAGACTCCCCTGTTTTTGGGATTTTTATTTCCTTGCTTTGAATGCATTGTTAGTTTTGTGTTTATTTTTTACATGCCTGTGTGAATTTTTGTAGAATCTAGTTAGACGAAGAATATTGTAGGTATGTAACAAGGATTAGCTGTTATGCTTATTTATATCCGACAATATGTTTTGACAATTGTGAGAACTGGAAATGTTTGAGCAATTGAAGCAAGTTATTAAGATAGACAATGGAACTATACTCTTTGCAATAATGGCAGTGGTTGATTGGTCTGGGTTGATTTTAATTTGTGCATCCAACCTGCTTCAAGAGCTCTGAGGTTTGATGGTGCAGTAAGATAGAAAATGGAGCACAATATTTCTTCCTTACGAGAATGGTTGCTTTTGTGACTTCCCAGCACTACTTTCATACATCACTTAGAAGATGTTGGATTCGTGTTTGATGAAAAGGCACTTTATTTGGGATACAGATTAATTGATGAGAGTATTTCTGTTAACATCTTTGATTATCCTGCTGTCTTTTTTTTAAAAAAGAAACTGTTGCAATGTTTTAATGACTGCTACTGTGAGGATTCATTAGTACTGAGTGTCTTTATTTTTGAGGATTCATTAGTACTGAGCTTCACTTTCACCCTCCTATCAGTAACATTTGCTGTTCTCGGTGAGAAGACAACAGTAATGTCACCTGAAGTATTTATCAGTGCAGGTGTACCATGCTGCAGGTACCCTCTGAATCCTTGCCCCGTTCTGCTCCTTTAGCTTTCTAATAACTTGCTAAAATTTCATTATATGGGTCACCCATTTACATATAAACTTTAAATTTACGATGCTATTTCTTGGACTTTGTTAAATGTAATTGATTGTTTAGTAGTCCAGTATGGTTAACAATTGAGCTGAAGTGCTGGGAAAGAGAATCTCTGATCTTTTAGGGACCTGGGATTTCATATCAACTTTTCTCTTCACTGCCTAAAGAACGAACCATAGTACTTGCATAGAGCCTTTAATGTTTTGCATGTGGCATGATTTTTATCTCTGTATTTGTAATGCTACTGGTTGCTCCAAATCAGGTTAGTTCAAAATGCTGGGGAGTTTGTAGTCACTTTCCCGAGAGCCTATCATTCAGGGTTCAGTCATGGTAGGTTCCCTTTGTATTTCACTTTAGTATCTTTCTTTGGGACAGTGATTAAATTGTTACTTTTGTTGATTTTTTCAAGCACTTGCTTCATCTGTTATTTTTGACATCCAGGATTCAACTGTGGGGAGGCAGCCAATATTGCTACTCCTGAATGGTTGACAGTTGCTAAAGATGCTGCTATTCGAAGAGCTTCAATCAATTACCCTCCTATGGTGTCTCATTTCCAGTTACTTTATGATCTTGCCCTTGAATTTTGTACAAGGTATCCTGATCGAACAACTGCAACATTCCCTTTTGATTGTTGTACTGGCAGTACAATTCTCATCAATACCTTGCCTGTGGACTATTTGGAGGCATTGTGCCTTCTTACTTTGGATTATTTCAAACTCAGACTTTATGTAGTTTTTGAATAACTTTGTGCTGTATCCATAACATAGATTCATTTCATTTTTTTATATCTACTGTTCTTGAAACTTATTTGAGATCTTCAACATCACACTGCTGGGAAGTTCATAGGAATCTAACTTGAATTTTATTTTAAGAAAGATTTTCATATTGTCTCCTCATTATTTAGTAATTCATAACATAGTTGATCCAACATGTACTTTTACTCCGAGGTGAGTTTCTATTGCATATGAACTGGTCTATTGACATTCTATGTTAGGATGCTACAGTTTATTCCACATGGAATATTCATTATGATTAGAGAATCCTCATATTTACAATTTTCTACCTTCCAGAATACCTGTGAACATCAGTGCTAAACCACGGAGTTCAAGACTGAAAGATAAGCAAAAGGGTGAAGGAGAAACACTGGTTAAAGAGCAATTTGTGAAGAATATGATGCAAAATAATGACCTGCTTCATATTCTTGGAAAAGGATCTTCAGTGGTGCTTCTTCCACGAAGTTCTTCAGACATTTCTGTTTGTTCAAACTTACGAGTTGGATCACAGCTAAGAGATAACCCCACCCTTGGATTAAGCAGCCAGAAGGATTTTATGAAATCCTCAAAAAACTCAGGTTCTGATGACATCTTGATGGACGAGAACCAGGAAATTAATCAAGTGAAAGGCTTCTTTTCAGTGAAAGCGAAGTTTGCTTCTTTGTGTGAAAGGAATAGGTTCTCTACAATAAATGGAAATGAATGCACAGAGAGTATGAACATGAGTACTGAAAGAGGTAGCCCCATTAATGGTGATAAGTTGTCAGATCAGAGACTGTTTTCATGCGTCACATGTGGAATTTTGAGCTTTGATTGTCTTGCCATCATTCAACCAATAGAGGCAGCTTCTAGATACCTCATGTCAGCTGATTGTAGTTTCTTTAATGACTGGGTCCTTGGTTCTGGAGTAACTAGGGATGTTTTTACTGTTGCTGGTGGGATTGCAAATATTCCTGAGCAGAATTCCTCAATGAGTATGTTTAATGGAAACTCCACCTCTTATGTTACTTGCCTCTATTACACGATAATGTAGTAGTCAAAGTCAATTCCCAACCATGTGTTTAATTGCATGATGACACATTGTTTGGATTGCCTAATATAGACCCTTAGCATCAGTATACCAATGTTGAAGCCTCCTGCTAAGACCTGACCTTAGGAGGAGCAAAGATTTAGGCAGGTTGATTTAAATTCAATTATACCTCAATCCCCTTGCAAATCTTTTTCTGTGGTTATATCGGTTGGTAGTCAGAATTGCTGTTTTTGATGCAATGGTATTTGTTGGCATTCATAGAGATTAGGAAAGGGATTACTGGGAAAGAACATATTTAATTTTTGGAGGGAAATAAATATGAAAATGCTTGGGGCCAATATATTACAGAACAGATGCAGTGTGTTAATATGGAAAGTCCCTTTTCATGTTTGTGTGATTTTTTCGGAAAAAAGTGGTCATGTTCAGAAGTTATATGGAATAGATGGCAGTTCTATTTATGCAATACTTTACCTGGATTATCCCTTTTCAACTTGAAAATGACAATGAAAGATCTTTGGATTAGTCAGACAATGATGAGTCAAAGAAAATAAAAAATCTGCCGCATGCTATTATAATCTTCTCGGGGGAAATATTGGTGCGCTGGACCTATTTTAGATCAAACTGCATATGCTGCTGCCAAAATTCATTCTATATCAACACAATTCTTAACCCCCTACATATTATATTTAACCTGCATATTGTATGTCTTTGTTTGCGCTTTCATTTCTGGCTTCCGGATTTCCTTCTTATGGATGCCATTTTTCAATATGGGTATCTTTTACTTTAAAACAGGATGGGTAAGAAAGAATACCGTGGCTGGTTTATATGATGTCCCTGTTCAATCTCATAATTACCAAATTCAGATGGCAGATCAAAGTGTTGAAGTGGCTTCCAGTTCTGCAAAACAGATGGAGTCTTCTGCTCTTGGCCTATTAGCTTTGAATTATGGAAATTCGTCTGATTCTGAGGATGATCAGGTTGAAGCAGGTCTATCTTGCCATGATGAAACTAACTTCACAAACTGTTCATTAGAAAGCAAATTTCAGGGTCAGAGTTCTGTTTTCCCTTCTTACAAGCAGAAGTACTATGATGCTGAAACTGGTGGTCACCCTCTATCTCCATCAAAACATGATCAGCAGGGTGATGTTACTTTCAAATCTATTGATATGTATCCAGAACATGGAGGTAGGCCAGATAATTTCAAGGATAGAAGTGATGATACACTTGGATGTTCTTTTGGTTTCCCAGCCAATAACCCTGCTTGCATTGAATCAAATGGTTTGGATGGTAGATACAGAGATCCGGTTTCAATACCACACATGTCTTTAAATTGTTCCCCAATTGTCCATGATACTGAAAAAACAAAGTTTAACAGGCCTACTGTACCAATAGAGAATCCAGATATGCCATTTACCCAAAGATCTGATAGAGACTCTTTGTGCTTGCACGTGTTCTGTCTTGAGCATGCTGTAGAAATAGAACAACAACTTCGTCAAATGGGTGGAGTGCATATATTCCTTCTTTGTCATCCAGGTGTGTCTTTCTTTTTCTATTTTTGTGTAACTGAGGCCATAGAAGTTCTTCATTCATGGAATGAGCACTACCTTCTCTCTCTACCTTCCCTCTTGTTTATTGATGTTTGTTGTTTCAAAATCAAATTTAATGAACTTCTTGTTGTTGTTGGGTTTTTTTTTTTTTATTATTTTTAGTGGTGCATGTTAAAATTACAAAAGTAGAGATCATGAGATAATTGAGTGTGGTCATACCAGCAAACTTGCAGTAGGCTGGTTTGCAACATTCAAGTGGCAAGAGTGACCCTAGAATGGGGAAATGTGCACCTGTTTTGTTGTGCTTTTCTGTTTTAAGTGAACCCATACTTCGTAACAGTTCATAATGGTTTAGACTTTAGAGTCTCATATAACATTTTAACCCACTGCAATCAGTCTTGATTAGCACTAAGTGAACTACTATCTCCACCATAAGCAAAAAAATTTAAAAAGAGCACCAAGAGGTGCAATACGTAAAAAACAAGAAGCTTATTTACAAGACAAGGAATCTGCATAATCCTTAATTTAGGAAAAAATAAACAAAATATTGTTTGCTAGATCAGAATCATAAGTGGAGCTTTTAATCAATTTATGATACAGCATTTCCCACATGCCAAAAAAAGTTATCAAAGCAATAATTTTTCCTCTCATCTTTGTGCACTTCATACCCCCTGAAGCCCTATCCTCCTTTTCAATCATCCTGGTTGCTACACAACAAGATCCCCATTTCTGAAGAGAACATGATCGTGGGGATTGTGTTTTTAAGAGAAGGAGCAGTGTACCATGGATGAAAAGGGAGGTGCTGCTGCATGGTATTATTTTGTCCCTATCACTAGTGCAGTAAGAAAATTGCATTATTGCCCTCTATATTACACAGATCAACTCTCTACAAGCCTTCACTTTAATTGTGAAAAATGTCACTTAAGCTGGAGAAAGTTTTAATAAATTCGTAATCTATGTGTGACATTGATTAATATGGCAACTCTACCCACAAAAGTTTTTTCATCAGATTGGTATATTTATGTTCAAGTGCTTCATCTCTTTAAATTATATCAACAGTTGTAGCAAGAAGTCACATATTATGTATCTGTTTACTTGAATTCATTGATTTTTGTGCAACATTTACAGAGTATCCCAGGATTGAAGCAGAAGCAAAGTCAGTGTCAGAAGAATTGGGAATTGATCATCTATGGAATGACATTACTTTCAGAGATGCTACCAAAGAGGATGAGGAGAGGATCCAGTCAGCTTTGGATACTGAGGAAGCCATACCAGGGAATGGGGACTGGGCTGTAAAGTTGGGGATCAATCTTTTTTACAGTGCCAACCTCAGCCGATCTCCTCTTTATAGTAAGCAGATGCCATACAATTCTGTTATATACAATGCCTTTGGTCGTGCTTCTCCAGTTAGCTCGCCCCCAAAATTTAAGGTTTATGGAAGGAGATCTGGGAAGCCAAAAAAAGTTGTGGCGGGGAAATGGTGTGGAAAAGTTTGGATGTCAAATCAAGTTCATCCCTTTCTAGTGAAAAGGGATTTTGTATATCAAAATCAAGAACAAGAACAAGAAAGAAGCTTCCATGCTTTGGCAACTCCTGATGAAAAGCTTGAGAAAAAACCACAAACCATCCACAAAAATGAAACCAGTAGAAAATCTGGGAAGAAGAGGAAAATAATAGCAGGGAGTGGGACTGCTAAGAAAGTTAAGTGTCTGGAAGCAGCAGAAGCAGATTCAGAAGACTCGGTGGGGGATTATTCTCATAGGCAGCATATGAAAATTCACAATAGGAAAAACACTGAAGACATTGAGAGAGAGATTTCATATGATCTGGTAGAGGATAGCAATCAGCAGCACGGGGGCTACGGACGCAAATGGGCCAAATCTGTTGAGAGTGATGATGCAGTTTCAGATGATCCATTAGCTGAACATGTTCGTCAGCAGTATAGGAGAATGTGTAGAAGCAAGCAAGCCAAATCTATCAAGAGGGAAAATACAGTTTCTTATGCTTCAGTGGAGAACAAGTTTCGAAAGCAGCTTAGGAGAGTTCATAGAAGTGACCAAGCCAAATGTTCTGAGAGACGATGTGTAGCTTCTGATGACTCACTGGATGATAACAGTGATCAGTGGCATGGGAGAGCTCCAAGAAGCACACTAGCAAAATATGCCGAGAGGGAAGATGCAAATTCAGATGATTCACCAGAGGAGAGTTCTCGTTGGCATCATGGGAGAGTTTCTAGGAGCAAACTTTCGAGATATATCAAAAAGGAAAGTGCAATTTCAGATGATTCATTGGAGAATGGCTTTAAACAGCACAACAAGAGGATATCAAGAGGCAAGCGAGCCCATGTCATTAGAAGGGATGATGTGGTTTCCGATGATTCATTAGATGAAAGTGCATTTCAGCAGCTCCCAAGATTTTCTAGGAGCAAGCTAGCCAAATTAATTGAGAGGGAAGATGCATTTTCAGATGGTTCGTTGGAGGAAAATATCCATCAGCAGCATGGAAGGATTCTTAGAAGCAAGCAATCCAAATTTGTTGAAAGGGAAGATGCAATTTCAGATGATTCTCTTGAGGACCATACTCACTGGCAGCGCAGAAGAATTCCTAGAAGCAAAATGGCCAAATTTGTCGAGAGTGAAGATGCAGCTTCAGATGATTTGCAGGAGGATGATGGTCATCAGCATCGCAGAAGAATTCCAAAACGCAAAAAGGCCACCTCTATTGAGAGTGAAGATGTAGTTTCTGATGTTCCATGGGAGAATAATATTCATCGGCACTGTAGGAAGACTTCTAGAAGCAAGCAACCCACTATAGCGGAGAGGGAGGAAGCTGTTTCAGATGACTTGCTGGAGAATAGTTCAGATCAGCAGGACAGGATTATTCTTCGAAGCAAGCAGAAGAAATCTTCAATGAAACAAGGGATTCCTCGGCAACTGAAACAGAGTGCCCGTAAGATGATAAAAAAAGAGACCCCGCAATTAATGAAACAAGAGAGGCGAATAAAGCCAGAAACTCCTCAGCTTCGATTTGGTAAAAGTGATATGAATGCTGGACAGTTTGATTCACATGCTGAAGAGGAGCGAGGTGGACCTAGCATGCGCCTCAGGAAAAGACTCTCAAAGGCTCCTAAACAGTCGGTAACAAGGCTGAAAGAGAAGCAGAACATTAAGAAAAAAGTGAAGGATGCTACAGCAGTGAAGGCTCCAGCTGGGCGAAAGAATGTTAAAATGAAAGACGAGGAGGCAGAATATCAGTGTGACATTGACGGGTGCACAATGAGTTTTCTATCGAAACAGGAGCTTGCACTGCACAAAAGAAACATTTGTCCAGTGAAGGGGTGTGGGAAGAAGTTTTTCTCACACAAATATCTGGTGCAGCATCGCCGAGTCCATATAGATGACCGCCCTCTCAAGTGCCCTTGGAAGGGATGCAAGATGACATTCAAGTGGGCATGGGCCCGGACCGAACATATCAGGGTTCACACGGGTGCTCGTCCTTATGTATGTGCTGAGGAAGGCTGTGGCCAGACATTCAGATTTGTGTCAGATTTCAGTCGTCACAAGCGGAAGACTGGTCATTTGGCAAAGAAAGGCCGGGGGTAATATAAGAAACAAATGTAATTTAACATTGCTAATGAAATTGTTCAATTGACAGGGTAGGGCTAGGCTTATTCGATACAGATTAGAGTTTCCCTGTAATTGTCATCCAGAGTAGCAATTAATTCTCTTCAGTAGGGGTTTAATTGGCCCTTCCCATTTACTGCAACCTGAGCAGTTGCTTGGATGTTGAAACAAATTAATCTCCAATTATTGCCACATGTTAGTTCTTGTTTCAAGCTGGGAGTTTTGTGGATGTTGCTGGTTTGACTTAGCTGGTGTAATATATTTATGCATGAACGTTACAGCTACATGGTTATGGTGAAAGTCACATTAACTGGACTAGAAGTTTGAAATTCAAGGCCAGAAATTCTTAAATCTCAACCCCTCCCATCTATATCAATGTGGCCCCGTAATTCAAGTCTTTTCGAGTAAATGCAGAGAATTTGATGTGCCGATCAAAAGGATCAGCTCTCCAGGACCCAAAATGCAGTAGAACTGTATTGACCAAAATAGCAGCATCTGTGCAAAAAGCTCTCAAATTTGCAGCCTAAGGAACAGAGACACACGGCGTTTAAACATGGAGACAAATTTAATGGATTATATGATCAGCGTTTTCTTTCAATAGAGTGTTCTACCACCAACCCAACTAGCAAGTTTTGAGCAGACCATCTATTTTAGAAAATTCTTTCTAGCTCCGTTCCCTTGTATTCAAACACGAGATGATGGACTGAAGTATAACTTATGAGAGCTTCTTGTATGGTGATTTTCATACTTCCGCGTTGATCCAGTTAGTTTTGAGCTGGAAAAAAAAACATAGCTGGTAGGATGTTTTATTTTGTGTGTGTGTGTGTGTGTGTATCGTAGACTTACAAGGATTTATATTGTAGACTTGGTATAAAATATAAGGGCAGGATGAGCAAATTTCTTCTTCTTTTTCTCCTATATTTTGAAACATAAAAATAAAATATAAAATACTTTCTAATTCATATACATATGAGAAAAATCATAGAACTAGCTTCTTCTTTTTAAATCAAAGTTTAATGTTTAACGGCCTCTAATTTAACGGATATAATATAAATATTATTTTATTTTCATAAAATACGTGGTGTAATTTTGAAGAATTTCTTTAAATAAATTATCATAGATATTGGGAGTACAAATGCGCTTTTCCAGTAGTTACTAGATCCTAGATCCAGGGACCAGCGCTCCATATTTCATAAATAATAATAATAATAATAATAAATTAATGTTTACAGCATTATACGCCCCTTTTTAAGAAGAAAAAAGTATATTTGTCAGTTAGGTAATAATCTTATTAGTCAAATAAATTGATTTATTTTAACTAAATGATAAATAAATAGCAATAAACCATTTTTTAAAAGGAAAAAAAATAATTTAACTTAATTTCCAACCATCAAAATATAAAATGATAAAATTAAATAAAATAATAATAAAAACAAACCGGCTTCAGTAAACTTGTAACTTAAATAATAAAGGTAGGACAACCTAATAAAAAGTAAATTGAGAGAAAATTACAAAACTTAATTTTCAACAAATCAAATATAAAAATATAAGATTAAAAAAATAATTAATTAACAAAAAAAACTTAAAAAAATTAAAACTAATTAAGACAGATAAACTTTATAACTAAGATCATGCTAATAAGATAACCATGAAAAAAAATATCTAACACAGCAAAAATAATAAATATTAATTTTATATACAACTGAATTTTAAAGAAAAAAACCAAGAAAATATTAAAATTAAAAAAACATGATCTCATAAAAAGATTCAAGCCAACTCAGATAACTATCAAACCTAAGGCTTAAATAATAAGATTAAAAAAAAAACAAAAAAAATCCCAAAGGTTTTTTCTTAATAAAAAGCTTATAATAGCAAATAATGAACTCAAAAAAATAAAAAAGCATATAAAATCATGTTAACTTTTTAAATAACTGATAGTGAAATTATCTTTTTAATTACTAATTTGAGGTTTTGAAGAAAATTTATATCTTGACCTAACAAGAATTTTACTTTGAAAAACCAAAGTAAAATATGCAATTGATTACCCTCATCTTATACCTATAATAAAACACAAATAAAAAATATAAATTAAAACAAAGTTGATCAATTATTCAAATAGTTTGCAAGTTAAATCAATAATTTAGTATGAAAATTACTTAATCAACTTTGGATCCATATTTTTTTAAGTCTTAAAATAAATCCATTAAACGCTTATGATGTGTATAATGGATCTATCAATTTTATAGTTATTAATGTCTTAATGTCTTAGTTAGGATTGCATTTCTTGTAACTCGGGTCATTAGACTGAAAATACTTCATTTAAAAAAATTATAAAATTTATTTTTTAATTAATTAAATATTGAATAAATTTTTTTTAAACAATGATCAATTATACACAAGGATGCTTAAAAGAATGCAAATATAAATTAAAAAAAAATTGTAGAACAAATAGTCTTTTTTTATTGAAGAATAAAATTAATTTAACAAAAAGACAAAAACACTATAAAAAATAAGTACCAAATTAAAAAAAATAACATGTCACATATTTTAATTCAGCTATAAATTTGAAAACAAATTAAATTTTTACAAATAAAATAAATAAAAACCAAATTACAAAAGTTTTACTTTATTTTTTGAATTTATGACTTTTAAAAAAAATGTTAACGTGAATACAACAAGCAAAATGGACAAGAATCATGAAATGAACAGAATTTAGCCTAATTAAGTTGAAAATGGTTTTTTTTTTGGAAACTTTTATATTTTGAAAATGGTGATAAAATTTGGGCTTTGACATCAACAATAAGTTCAAAATATCTTAACAAATGTATTTAATACAAAATAAATATATAATTTTTTAAAATAAATTAATTATATTTGATTAGTGTCTCATACAAAAAATAAAAAAACAAATAAATAAAAAAGATAAAAATATCTTGGATTGAAGTGATAGATATAAATACAAAAATAAATCTATTTCTGAGAAAATTTTAAAATGAATCCAAAATTCTCATCCTTATAAAATAGAAAGCTTCCTCAATTTTAATACAATAACTTGTTTAGTAATATGATTATGATTATTTTTAAATAATTTTTATACTAAAATATATGTTAATTATATATTGTTTATTTTTTAAAAATTATTTTTAATATTAGTATATTAAAATAATTTAAAAATACTAAAAATATATTGATTTTAAATAAAAATAATTTTTTTAATTTTTTAAAAATACTTTTAAAATGAAAAAAGAAATACCAAAAATATCTTAATTTTAGAAAAGAAACAACCTCTTACAGTTCTTTGGATTTAAATACATTAATTTTAATATAATATAAAAATAGTAATATTCTAATATATTTTTAATTAAAAAATATTTAGAAAACTCTGAAACAGCTCACAAGCCCACTGTCATTTGAAGGTGAAGCAGCTGCAGCAGGTTGCAGGTAGCAGGTGGCAGGTAGCTGTGCAGTTTCAATAAATTTCAACATTATTTATTTTAATTTTAATTTAACGAAGACAATACATACGTGTAGCAGTAGCGTAGCCTCGTAGGTCATTAAAGGCAACACCTCCTTGCCTTTTCATCTCTGTCCTCTCCCACCCCGTTTTTCTCTTTCACCAAATTTAGGGTTTCAAATATTGAAATGTGGAGGCAAAATGGACCAACAAATTGAATCACCTATCCCAATAATTCATAAAGAAATCCCTCAGCTGGGGTTTCAATCTTTCTCTTCCTCTCCCCGACTCCCCTCTACGCCGTCTGATACTGATCAAACGGCCCTGGATGAGGATAACCATCTTCATCAAGAGCTACAGAACCAACTTGACTTGAAAGAGGAGTCTCTAAATTCGAATGATTCTCATGAAGAAGAGGAGGAGGAGGAGGAATTCAAGAGTGATAAAAAGATTGAATTTTTTTATGATAACATTGAGAAGGTAGGTGAAGGTGGTGATGATTTAGAGAACAAGAATGAGAGTTTAGAGAACAAGAATGAGAGAAGTAACGACATTGAGAATAATAACAGCAGTGGGCATCATCAGTATCCTGTGAGACCTGAAGCAGAGGATTGCGCTTTTTATATGAAGACTGGGACTTGCAAATTTGGAGCTAATTGCAAGTTTAATCATCCTCTCAGAAGGAAAAATCAGGTACAACTTGTTCTTTTTCTTGAGTTATTATCTGATTTGTGTCTTTAGGTGTGTATATTTTGTGGGTTTTGTGCTGTTGGTGTAAACATAGTATTTTTAGATAAGGAGGACTGTGGTTTTGTGTTGTGGTTATTTTCTGTGTATTTTTAAGTTTATTGGGGTTTCGTTGTTGTTGGTCCAAATGTAGTATCTTTGGCTGAAGGGGAGGTAATTGCTTATGTTGAGTGTGTTTATGGCCTTTTTTTTGGCGGTTGGGAGTATTTTTTTATGGATATATTTTGCTGGTGTTGTGATTAAGGGATTTGAGGATAAAGGGAGGGGTTTTGGTGTTTGTTGAAAATGGTAAATGTGGATGAATGTAGTATTAATGTATGTTGTAGTTGTTTCTTTTGATGGGAAATGGTTTTTGAAAGTGATGCTTGGATTTTATTTTCTTGTTCATGTGAAAATTTGTGGCGTAATGAATCGAGGGGCTTGATTTTTTTTCTTTTGTTGCTTAAGTCAGCTGCTGGAAAATCCTAGTATTTTACTGTTTTAAGACCTATCAGTTGGATTTATGTGACTGGGCATTGCTAACTAATTGCCATTTTTTATCTTTTGAAATTTGGTTGATTACAAGACTGTCAAGGAGAAGACAAAGGAAAGGGAAGAAGCAACAGAGAAGCCCAGCCTGATTGAATGCAAGGTTATTATTGCTGTGTATTGCTAAGAAGTTGAGGTTATGCTTACTTTTTTCTTTTCTTTTTTCGTCTGTGTCCTTTTGCTTGCCATGTTCACCATGGACAAGCATTCCAGGATGCCTCTGATGCTGCCTAGCATCTGCCAGGCTTTTGCACTCTTTTCACAAAACTTCCTCTAACTTAAGGCTATTATGTCTGGTCCAACCAATATGTTGGAAGGAAGTGCTAAAACCTTCCTTCCACTCAAAGCATTTCACTCCACTTGTGACATAGCCAGCTTCCAATCCTGAATGTTTAGAAAGATAAGGGAAGACCACCTGAGGGGCATTTCATCGGTCAAGTGGTGCTCCTCTTCCTAACCAGAGAGTATAGTCCACTCCCTTGCCTTTCAGCTGATTCTGATGGCTGAACTCTCAACGGCCAGTAGAAAGACTCCTACTCCCACATGGGACTAGGCCATAGGAGATGGAATGAAGCCTGCCTTCTCAAGCTGGAAAAGCAAATATCACTGAGGGGTTTTTTTCCCCATAAATGGAATTGAAGGCTATGTTGAAATCGCAATCTTGGTATTGTGTAGTCTTATTATAATTTCCTTATCTGATGTTGGCTTAATTTGTAGACATTAGGGATAGGATCACGTTTCTTGCTTCTTTATGGTCTATGGCTGTAAGGTTTTGAGGATTTAACTAGTGAAATTTGCATGCTTTTTAACTGAATTTCCCTATTATTCTATTCTTGCAGGGTCATATATCTAATTTTTTTTACTTGATAATCTATGTTGTCCTCTTTCCAATGATTTTAGTGATAGAAAATATCTAAGTGTTGTACGCTTGTACTCATTACAAAATAGTTTTCTGTTAAGTCTGGTCAAAGTGAAGGACTCATTTAATAGTTGCTTAGTTGTGTTCACACCTACTTTATTTTCTCCTTATGTAAGGGTTAGTTTTTAGTTATGTTGGCGTTTTTTTTGTTTGAGTATGTTTGGCCGAAGAATGACTTTTTTTTTTCTGTATTATAATCATTTCTTGAGCATGCTGCAGTACTACTTGAAGACAGGAGGCTGTAAGTATGGAATAGCTTGTAGGTTCAACCACTCGAGAGCAAAAAATTCAGTGCCCCCAGTGAAAATTCCAATGTCACCAGCTTTAGAGCTCAACTTTGTGGGTCTTCCAATCCGACTGGTATCTCTTCTATGCATGCTTTAAAACTTTTGATATATGTTTGCCAACCGTGCTGAGGTTTGTTATATTTAATTGGCTTTGCTGGAAAAATTATAACACAGACACTATCAATCACAGGGAGAGAAAGAGTGCGAGTATTTCATGCGTAATGGCTCCTGCAAGTTTGGAGCTAACTGCAAGTATAATCATCCAGATCCGACAGCTGTGGGAGGAAGTGACCATCCTTCAACATTTCTTAATGGTGGATCTGCTTCTCTACCAGTTCCATCATCATCAAGTGTAGGTTCTTGGTCTTCACCGAGGGCATTAAATGATCCTACATCCTTTGTCCCAATTATGTTTTCACCAAATCAAGGAGTTCCTCCTCAAAGTCCAGATTGGAATGGATATCAGGTATTTACATTGATGCTTTGCTGTTTTAAGTTTTTATCAATTTTAACCTAGCAATATAGGACACTTTGTGAGTTCACTGTTTCCTTGGTGGGTGCAGTCTGACACTACAAATGGTCCTCTTTTCTGTCTCGTGTTGTCTTTTGATTTATTATTCTTTTGTTAGCTTTTAGAATATTCTACTAGATGGTTTTCCGAGTGTTCTTACTCCAAATTCATGTTTTTCTCTGATTTATTCCCTGTAATTGACCATTAGGCCTGCGAGAGGCTGACATCTAGTGGTGAATGTAAGTAAATGATGATGTAACTGTACAGGATATCCCAAAATGTAGAATTATGTGGAAGGTCTGTTCCGCTTTAACTATCAAAGTATTTTCTATACGACCAAATCCAACTTTTATTATGATGTACTCTGCCATGACTTCTTTGATTTGGAAATCACAGTGATCTCTGACAATTACATTATATATGCGAGCACTCTGCAATTTATTGCATTCACCATGACTGATGCTGAAGAGTATAAATTACTTTTTGCTTGCACTTGTCCTTAAAACAGTCTACTCAGCCTGGGGAGCCCATTTGTTGTATTCAGTCACGTACACTATTTTCTGGTGTTCAACTTCGTGTAGGGTAGAGCATGGAGAATAATGGAAGAGTTACCGCTGAAGATATAATTATCTCCCGCATTGAAAGAAGTTGGAATGTGTTTTGCATGTTCCTTGCCTCACATATGTCAGATCACTCAATGACTAATATTTCTATTTCCTTTCAACTGTACCCTTTTTCATTTTAGTAAAGTTGACAGTTCAATTGATGATTAGCATTCTTGCTTTTCTTCATGTGACTTGACAGGGCTTCTGTTTTGGATTTTTAAGGGTGGAGGTGTGCTTATTTAGTTGACTAAACATTTGCTTAAAACAACTGATTATTAAAGTTTTTTGTGTTTAATTGTATGCTTTTATGGCTTATCAAAGATAAGATTTGATACCCTTTTCTGACTTGCCTAGGCTCCTGTATACCCTCCAGAAAGAAGTCTGCATCCACCTCTATCATATGCCTTAATCAACATTGCGACGGAAAGCAATGTCTATGCACCTCAGCAACAGCAAATAGTAGTTGATGAATTCCCAGAACGACCTGGTCAACCGCAGTGCAGTTTTTACATGAAATTTGGGGACTGTAAGTTCAAATCCAACTGCAAATATCATCATCCAAAGAATCGGATCTCAAAGTCACCCCCACTAACTCTAAGTGACAAGGGCCTGCCACTGAGACCTGTAAGTTCATTCTTATTTCCAGATCAAATCTTATGAAGGATTTATAAACTCGGGAAATCAATGGAGTAATTTTTTTTTCTTCCCATTTCTTGTCTTCTCTTGCTAATGTTTTTCTGCTCTTTAAATTTACTATAGATATTATATTTGGAAATTTTTCAATAGGTGAAGTATCTTTTGAGTTTTAGTTGTCATTGACTCGATCTAGATTTTATTCATGTAGAAGACGGATGAAAATAACTCCAAGCACGTCAAATCTTTTCTAAATAAACCTCCAAGAATAAAACACTATATATGCTTCTGAACCAGTCCAATAAACTACGTGAGATTTTAAATATCTGCACCTCTCTAATGGCTGTCTTTCAAATCCAGGATCAAAATATCTGCTCTCACTACAGCCGCTATGGTATTTGCAAGTTTGGGCCTTCCTGTAAATTTGACCATTCAATACAACCAGCTTCTTCAATAGGATCTACTGATGATCAGAACACTGCTTTTGGCAACTCTGTGACCCAGGAAGCGGCTAGAATGACTGAAAGCGGAAATGTAAGTGATACAGCGGTTGACTAGCCTGTGTAAAAGTTTTGCATCAAGCTTTCTAGTGTTCTAGGATCAACAAAACCGAAGACCTAAAATTTTCTCATCGAAACATGGATGTTCTATTGAACTTATTTTTTTGTTGCCATCCACTTTTGAGCTGCCATAAGCTTTTCAAACGGTGGCATTATATATTTATCTTGTTTTGCGTCGCCACGAGCGAAAGTGAAATCAGGATATGCAAATTCCCTCTTTTCAACGCCTGTTCAAGTTTTATTTATTGCAATCGTCGGATTATTCCTGGCCCAAGGGTCTGCCCGCCTGGGTTGGCTTGTAGGCCTTTTCTTTTGCTTCTTGTCTGATTGAGTTTAATTTACAGTTGCTCCTGATAATCAAACGCTGTTAGAAAAATCGCCTAGGGAAGTGCTCAAAATTATCGAAGAAGGAAAAGAAGTTATGTAAACTAAATATTGTTTTATTAAGGAAAAATTATAAATCTTTTGTTTATTTAAGCGGGGGAACACTGTAGACCAGAATTTTGTCTAATTACCATAAATCTATGTCTAATAGTACAATTGGTTTTCCGTATTACAGTGTATTCGGTACCATAGAACATTTGAAACAAAAGAAGTTAAAAATGTTTTATAATTGAAAAAAATATTAAATTAATATTTTTATATTATTTTTGATAATTTAGATATATTAATATTAAAAAAAAATTGATGGATTTCAACTAGAAAACTTCATGCTATCAAACAAAAGTTTAATGTTGTTGTGCTGAAAAAGAACCCTTCTTTGATTTTAGGTTATGAATTTTAGGTAATTCATAAAATGTAAGGTCTAATGCTACACACACAAGTCACAGGTCTTCGGATGAATAGGAAGATGAAGTTTGTAGACATTTCCATTAATCTTCTACAACATCTTACAAAGACCAATCTTTCTCTCCCGAAGCAACCATCCACAAGTTAAGGAAACCAGTCATGCTGCTATCACCACACAACTTCACAACAGCAACATTAACCAGGATCTTAGGAATAACAAGGCTGATCCACCTCAAAAAGACACTTACCATAAGCTTGCTCCAACGAATGAAAGCTCAGCAGAGAAGAAATTACAGCCATGCAATCTGAAAATCTTTTTCATAAAGACACTTACCATAACCTTGCTCCAACGGTTATGTCTTGCAACCAGGATGGAAGCTCAGCAAAAGAAGAAATTACAGCATTCAATCTGCAAATATTGGATGCTTTATCAAATCTCTCAAAGATGGAAAAGATCTTATTGTTTATGGAGAATAAACTATTCCTAGCTTACTACTCAATAAAAGAGAATTGATTCATTACTCTCTTTCTATATTCTCCTTTTGGTTTTAGAGCCAGAGTGAGCACCAGCACAAACCTTCCACTGTCAATAAGAATACACTTTCTTTGAATGTTGGAAACTTTGATACACTAAAACTCAGTCCAACCAACTACCCTCTATGGCGTGAACAAGCCTTAGCCCTTGTAGAAAGCCAAGATTTGTTAGGTCATCTTAACAAAGAAGAAACTACCCTCTACACAATATATTAAACCAACACCAAATACCATCAATATTTCAAATACAAAACTCTTAGATCTTGAGCTAACAGAAGCTTTTGCTGCCTGGCAAAAGTCTGGTCGTCTTCTTCATGGCTGAATCGTTGGAACACTCTCTAAAGAAGCCCGTGGACTCATGTTGTAATATGCTAAAACCTTTATCTGTGTGTCTGCCTACAACCATATTACAACATGGGTCTTCCTGCTTTTTTGATGTTCCCCTCATAGCACCACCACTGCCTCTTCGTGATGCTGCTTCTACACATACCATGGAGACTACTCCTCCCTCATCAGAGATTCAGATGCAAATACCGCACAGCAGCCACTCTTATCTTTTGAAATTGAGACAGCTCAATTACCTTCCCAAGCTGATTGTCAAACAGCTCCGTGAATACCAAATGAAGCCACTGCTGCACAACAACCATGCTCATCATCTGTGATTGAGCCCGTTCAATTTGTTCCACATTCTACTCTAGAAAACTACACCCTACATCAACCAAGTGTAGTAGTTAAAACTGTCTCTAAAATTCATCAGACACTACCCCCTGTCTTTGCACATACTTCCCGTTCCATGATGACACACGATCTCAACATGGAATTATCAAGCTCAACCCCAAGTATGCATTAATATCTACTAATTCTACTAATGTTCCTCGTGAACCCTGTACTGTTCGCTCTGCCTTTGCTCATTCAGGATAAAAGGCCGCTATGGAGGAAGAACTTGCATCCTTACATCAAAGTAAAATCTGGTCACTTGTCCCTTGCAATCCTCTCATGAATGTTATTAGTTCCAAATGAGTTTTTAAAACTAAACTCAAATATGATGGCTCTCTAGATCGACTGAAGGCACAGGTTGTTGGGAAAGGATTCCATCAAATTGATGGAGTAGATTACACTGGAATCTTTTCTCCAACTGTTAAACCAGGCACCATTCACATGATTATTACCATAGCTCTTGTTAAGCGGTGGGCTATTCGTCAACTTGACGTAAAAAATGCATTCTTACATGGTTTGATTTCAGAGGACATTTATACGAAGCAACCACCAGGCATGATAGATCCCCGATTGCCACACCTTGTCTGCAAACTTAACCATGCTCTTTATGGACTGAAATAGACGCCTCGTTCTTGGTTTGATCGGCTTAGCACTTTTCTTCTGAAATATGGCTTATACTGCAGTCTAACAGATCCCTCTTTATTTATTTTTTTAATTTGATTATGGCACACTAATCCTTCTTCTCTATGTGGATGACATCCTTCTCACAGGACCCACGACTTCTCTATTCACAAGCTTTATTCATTTATTGAGCCGTGAACTTTCAATGTAAGATCTTGGGCCTGTTCATCGCTTTCTCGGCAATGTGATTTCTCAAACTAGCAGTGGTCTTTAATTGTCTCAATCATACTATGCCCTTGCCATCATTGAACAAGCTGTCATGATTGACTGTAAGCCCAAGAGTACACCTCTTGAAGCAAGGACTAAACATGCTCTGTTGCACATTTGAAAATGGGCCGACATTCTACGAGATGTCAAAGGCACCACGATATGTCAAAGGCACCATTGATATTAGTCTATATTTTACCTATAATACTACTTTGAATTTATGTGCCTTTTCAGATGTTGATTGAGCTGGATATTCTACTACCCGATGGTCAGCAAACTGGGTATTGCATCTTTCTTAGTCAGAATCTTAATTCCTAGTGTGCAAAGAAGCAACCCACAATCTCACGCTCCATCACTAAAGTTGAGTATCATGCTATGGAAAATACTGTAGCAGAACTTCCTTGGCTAAGCTTTATCCTTAAAGACCTTCACATCCCAGTAGCATCTCTTTGGGTTCTCTATTGTGACAATCATAGTGCACTTCATGTGACTGTTAATCCGGTGTTCCATGCTCGCAGTAAGCATATTGAATTAGACCATCACTTTAAAGTGAACGGGTTGCTCTTGGACATCTTATCATTCAACATGCATCGTCTACTGATCAGGTTGCTGACTTCTTCACTAAGCCGTTCTCCAAGCCGTCTATGCTTAGGTTTCAATCCAAACTTTGCCTCGAGCTCCGACAAAGTTTGTGGGAGCGTAATAACAACCATCCACAAGTTAAGGACAACAGCCATGTTGCTGTCATCACACAGCTTCACAACAGCAACATTAACCAGGATTTTAGGAATAACAAGGCGGATCCACCTCAAAAAGACACTTACCATAACCTTGCTTCAACGAATGAAAGCTCAGCAGAAGAAGAAATTACACCATGCCATCTGCAAATATTTTTCATAAGGACACTTACCATAACCTTGCTCCAACGGTAATGTCTTAGAACCAAGATGGAAGGTCAGCAGAAGAAACAATTACAGCCATGCTTAATCAAATATCTCAAATATGGAAAGGATCCTATTTTTTATGGAAAATAAACTATTCCTAGTTTAGTTAAACACAAATCCTTAACTGTCGATTGTATATAAAACAACTATGCCTATTGTAAATGTACGTTTCTTTATTACTACTCAATAAAAGAGAATTAATTCACTACTATCTCTTTCTATATTCTCCTTTTACCTTCAGCTAATGTGAAGCAGAAAACCAACTAGCAGATATATTCACAAAAGCTCTACCTAAAATCAGATTTGAATTTCTCAGGAACAAGCTGGGAGTATCAAGCAAAAGTCTCAAGGAGGGGAGTTAGAATGTTGTTACTTTTTCTACATGCACTATAGTGTATGTCCGCTTTACGTCTACTTTGTGTCTAGTGTATGTTACTGTATAAATCTACTGATATTCTGCAAAATCATTGCTGAAGCAAATCTGCAGAAATGTCAGTAGAGGTTCCTAAAGTTAAGGGATATGTTGCAAGCATTGAGGGTATTAGGTGAAGACTTTATTGATATAAATAAAGCTCTAGCAATCAAGACTTTTGTGTCTAAAAAGTCATGTAATATTAGTTTTCCTGCAATGATAAAAAAACACCAAGCTTAGAATTTCTTTGGTGCAAATTTGCAGTCATCACAAAACCAGCAATTTTCCTCGGAGATTCTCAAACTGCGTGCCTCTTTCTATGATGTATGCCTAAACAATATTTATCTTTTACATTCTTTCTCACACTTTTGTATCTATTGAGCCTCGGTTGACACCCGGCCTTTCTTTCAGGAAAAAAGTGACATTCCATGGAGTTCCTAAACTAACAATAATGCTCAAGCGCTTGGTGCTTGATGTTTATGAAAGGGACGATATTAGCCTTCTTAAATTCACATTGTTGATTAAGACAGCTCCTCATCCGCATAAATTTCCTTCGCTGGTAGAAGGTCCTACTTCCTAAGTGCCAATATACAAATCAAAGGCTACTGAAAGTTACTGTAGAAGCAGAAAAACATGCTACCAGACAAAAGAATGCTAGCAGAAAGGCGTAGAATCAGGCTTAGCCTTACTTACTAAAACCAGGATCAAAATGTCACCAAGCACAAAGTACACCAGCAGGCAAGGGCGGAGGTATTTAAAGGGCTGAGGTGGGCTGTAGCCCAGGTGGGAAAAAAAAAAAACATAGAAATCCACAGTTACACGTAGGCTCCGACATTACCCTCTACCCTCTTTGTCTATTCCGTTCTCCTGTTTTCAAAGATGGTGAAAGTTTGAAAAGAAAAGCTGTCACTCACCGGAAAAACTCCCAGGTGGCAACAACTCCTATTATCAGAGTGTTACTAAAGAAGCATGCTTTCAAGAACAAAAGCTAGTAAATAAAATATTCATTAAGTTTGGTTTTAACAGACCAAAAAGAAAATGAAGTTCTATCATATTTTTTTTGCTGACACTAAATTATTTTTATATTTACTTTTAACAAAAATTTCAATTATCTTGCATGGTAAACTTAAAAAAAAAAATTACTATTTTTTTTAAAACTTAAATTAAATAAATTTTAAATATTGAAGAATAAATTTAAAAAAAATAAATTCAAACAAATCTTCTAAATTTAGGTTAATGTTTCAAATTCTCAACTCATTAAATCCTAAATTTAGACTTAACTAAGAAGTCCAAATCAATGTTAAAGTATAAAATCAAAAACATATATATTAATTTTAAAAACTTGCCAAGGTTTAAAAATATAACAATAAAAAATGAAGGATAAAATTGTAAAAATAAAATAAAATAAATAGTAATCAAAAGAATAAGAATTAAATCTAATAAATTAAAAAAGTAAAAGGATATGAAATTGAAAACAAATTTTAATTTTATAAAATAATTCAAATAAAAAATATAAATTATATTTATCTCTACTTTAGAATCTAATGACAATTTTAAATTATTTAAAGTTGCTATTTCCAAACTTGTTGAGAGATTTTATCTTAAAACTTTTAATAAATAAAAGATATATTATTTGAGATCTCAATTAGAATATTATTAGTTGATGTGATTCATTATAAGAGTTTTCAGAATATGTCTACCATTTTTGAATTATATCGAGGATTAGCTGAAACAAATAAGTCACAATATTATTATTTGATTAACAAGTTGATTCATTTCGTTTTAACTTTGTCTGCACTGCTACTACAAACCATGTATTTTTAGTTATAAAACATGTTAAACTGTGTTTCATAATAAAATAAAAAATATAATTCTTAACAGATTATATGATAATTTATATTGAATAAGAGCTTGTTGGAAATATTGATTTGGATTCGATTATAGATGAATTTTATTCTATAAAATAACAGAGAATACAACTTTAATAGTGTATTTTATTTTTATTTTTATTTTTATTTTTATGTACTTTAAATTTTATTTTATTTATATTTTGTGCTATGTATTTAAATAAAATTTTTATTGTTAACTTAATAAATTTATTTATACAAGTTAATGATTGATCTTAAAAAAATAATATATATATATATATATACATATATATAGATATATACATATACATATATATATATATACTGTAGTATGGGACAGAAAAAATTTCTGATACTACCCCCGCCAGCAGGAGTGACAGCAGTTGCAGCAACTCTGATATTGTCCCACCAGAATGCTGTCCTGGGACAGAATATGAGAGAAGCTTGTCAAAATGCACCAAATACTTGAAATTCCTTGTTCTTTCGTTGTATTTGAGGGTGGAAGTCTATCACGGGAGGGATATTTCTAGTGTTCGATGTTGTACGCATACATGCTTCCATTACATATATAATAAACAGTGGAAGACTGGTAGTTAGTTCTCCTAGTTTATGATAATTCATCGTGGAGATAGTCAATTTTTCCTTACCTTCACTAGTTTGGCACACAAAACAATACACTGGGATACAACATCTCCAACCATTCCTAAAATATTTATAGGCTATCTCTAGTATTAGTCAATATTATGGCCAATGAAACGTTGTTTCCTATGTTCACTAAGGAATGAGATGTTCTTACAGGATCATTTACTTGTTTCATAAGTTAAACCAGTAAGGAAATGAGCTATGCTAGCGTTGTCACCCTGCTCTATGCTATACACAACTATACAATTAAACTTCTAATGCCAACGATACAGGCAAGACCACCCAAATCTCTGATATACACAAACAAGTACAATTTCTAGTTTCAACATCGTTAAGCTCCTTCCCAAAACTGATTTAAGTATTAAAGGATCCCCTAAACAGTTTTGTTGGCTATAGCCCATCCTGAATGGCCTAGTTCATTGTCAATCGTGGAAAGTCCAGAAAATCCTTTGAATTTTTTCTATTATTTCATCAGTAAATTATGTGCTTCGTCGAATGTTCTTACACGCTTTGTACAAGGATGCTTTGAGAGGAAATTCTAAGCGTTTAGAGAATAACATGAATTATATATTATAACCTCATCTAACAGGGTGCATGCTTGAGAATGCCACTGTGCTCGAGAAAATCATAATTAATCCTTCCAATCTATGTTTGTTGGGAACTCCACGGGAACAGAAGGAGAGCCAACAGATAGAGAGGAAAAAAGAAGAAGTTAGGGTCAGGCAGTGATCAGTAATTTATAATTCAAAACTAGCCATATAGGATTCATGGGATTTTTCAGAAAGGAAAGGTAGTAATCCATGAGATTTGGAGCTTCTATGCTGGTTTTAACCAGTAACTTGCCAAATGAGCATGTTGCCTCTGCGTGAGCGAGTGAGATTGTTATCCGCCGAAGGGGATGGCTAGTTTCGAAACTCAAAGTCATGAAAGCAACCAGCTGCTGTTTGGTTGTAGAGCTATATAGCTGCGTAGGAGTGAAGCCAGTGGAGCTGTATGGCTGCATAGGGGGTAATTGATGAAAGCAGTTTTAAACTATAAGCAATCATCAATTCGTTCGAGTCATGATCTCCCATTTTACCGACCTTAAAAACTAAAAAAGCCGGATTAGCAGAACAAAAGTTAAGCCACAAATTTGGAAAAGAGTGACAATTTTTTTGTTTTCATTATATATTGTTTTATAAACAGAATGAGGAGCTGTTGAGTTCTAGGAACAACTAGGCATGTTTCTATTAGTAATAAATGGAAGAGAGTGGACATTGTGTTTAGTTTAAGAATCAATGCAAGAATGGGCAAAGGATGCCATGTTGATCCTCAACACAACTATAGGGTTAGGGTCAACACTCAATGGAAAACCCCAAGCCGAGAATCTTAAAACCCTGAATATTTTGTTTTTCTGTAAGAATCAGGCTAATTTCCATGGCATCAGATGATAATTTCTCCATGCAAGGAGGAAAAGCAAAACTTTTTGACAACAACAATAATAATAAATGTAAAAGGTGTTGTTGATTAATATCATGTTGTTTCTCAGAGCCAATAAGTGGAACGCTGCAACATCTCATGTAAAAACAGAGTCAACTTTTTTTCTGGCACTCTTGTGCCATTATATGAGAAACATAAGAAACATAAAATGAAAAGAAAGAATCCATGGCAATAAACGAGTGAAAAGGGAAAAAACAAAGATAAGTATGGTCATAAACCATTCAGTCCTCCATCAGAAGGCTTAGGCATTAACTAATAAGAGAATCCCCACCCCGGACATTGTTAGTTTCACCAGTCATTAATCAAGGCTCTTAGTGCATTGTGAGTTCAACACAGCAAAGCCACCTCCTCTGCATGAGAATATAATTGAGCTATAGAAACCTTGAATTCGCAAATATAAAAAAACCAATGAAAGGGAAAGAGGACTTGAAAATGGCTCATTTAAAACATGCACCTTCGGAGGATGCTCACAGTTCTCATTTTTGGCATTTTTGTTGAACAAAGGTTCAGTTCTCCGTGGCGAAACAACTTTTGCAGGACAATTTTTGGTCTTTTTCTCGTCTCTAGCCTTGTTGAATATGACTGTGAATCCTTCAGCAGAGGCAGGGTTGTTCACATCCCACTCACCGAACTTGGGCAAAGGCCGACCTTGCTGAAAGAGAAAAATCATCAATTCTAATAGATTAACCAGCCTTCTCTCAGGACATTTCCTGCTTCAATGTTAAAGGCTTTTCAAGACACATTCAACTCGTTTTGGACGTGGAATCATTACCAAGAAGCTACATTAGGAAGAAAAAAATCAGTTCAGTCTAGAGAAGCTACTAATGGATCAAAGATTTTGATACATGGCGAAAGACAGCAACCTGTAGAAAACCGAGCATAAAAAAAAGTCATAGACAGGTAGATTTAAAGTGAATTGCTGGCTATAGGGAGTGTTCGAGTCCTATACATTTGTTGTCTACTGATTTCCGATTGGCATGGGATGAAATAACTAATGAAAAGCAGAGTGCAGAGAATTAAACAAGACACAATGCAATTAGTAATCAAACCCTAAAACCATCCATTCTTCCATCCATGCCTACTTTCAGAAAACAACCAATCACCAAGAAACTTTGACAAATCACAAGGTTCATAATGCCATATACCAGGGCCTAAAGCAAAGCCAACGAAACTTCCCCAGCTCCAAAACTTTGCTCGAACACATAAAAAAACGTACATCAGACACATGATGGACCAGGAACATCCCACGAAATTTGGAAAAACAATACAAAAAATTATCAATTACAAAGCCATTCAATTTAAGATATCTAAATGATATACAGGTTACGAAATAAAACCCTATCCTCCTCAAAACATTCATAAAGACTATCTTGGTCATCTAGTTCTCCCATATTAAAGCTGCTTAAACAAGAACATACACAACATAACATAAGATAATATGCATTGACCTGTTCCTGAAATTACAGAAAACCCAATATTTAGCTGCTTAAAGAAGAACATACACAGCATAATTTGAACATATCCATTCTTGAAACGGAAAAAAAAAAAACCAACAATATCTAGAATCAAAGAACAAACGTAAATTAAGGATTAAGGAGACAGAAATCTTAACAGAGACAAAACAAAGCAGGCAAGACTATAAAGAAAGATGAAAAGAAAAGAGTAAAAGGGAAGAAAAAAACTTACAGAAGCCATGAAAGTCCCAAAAGAGTTTTTAATGGGGGGGTGGATACTTCGTTGTGAGGCATCAACTTTTATAGAGCTGAAAAAGAAAAGGGACAAGAAAGAGCGATTTGTAAGGCAAAGAAAGAGAGGGGATTATAGAAAACGGAAATGAGAAGACATTCTGTACGTTATAACTGTATTTTCTTTTGTTAGGTAATTGATCAGAGGCACCCACGTTGTTTACGCGCTTTAACGCACAAACTCTCTTTTTTCTGACGTTGCCCGAGAGAACTGTTGGGGAAAATAGGTTTACGTTGTCATTGGTCCTTTAAGACTACAAGATTTTTCTTTCGTTTAATTTATATATAGCTTTAGCTTAGGTTATTGATTTGATTCATGGTTTTACTCCTTAAGACGTTTACAATTTCACACCTACGTAACTATATCGAGTCCCTTTGGACATGTGAGTTAAGAATTTTCCACTGGGTATGGTGGGTGCATGTCGAAGACTGTTCAGCTTTTGAAATTTCAGCGCAAGGCCATCTATGATAGGTCTCAGGTAAATTTATCGATGTACAGTGCTTTGGCAGCCTGAATGAGTATAGTTGAAGTCCATAATTCAGGTAAATTTCTCGCTGTACTGTGCTTAGGCTGGACTGGGGTAAGATAGTCTCAATCTGTTGCGGAAATAGCGATTTAGCACACTGAAACTATATCATGGCAGCTCGGCATTCAGTGTGCAGCAGCACAGCACTCATAAACAACAATACGCACATTGATGGTAGCATAAATAGGCATTAAATTGTTTGGACCTGTAAATACATTGATGGCTACATCTCCAGACTCCACGGTGCAAAACCAATAACTACCAATTCTAAAACTTTACTGTAACACAAAAGTGTCGTCTCCAAATTGTGGTTATAAATCCAACAACTCTATTCACGTTTCCTGTTCTGCTAACCTAGTTTTAACATTTTTTATATTCACAATCTGGTTGTCAAAAGCATCGCTTGGAACTTTAAGTTGGGATTGAAGCTGATTCTCAGCTTGCCCCTACCCTGGTTGAATCTGGCTTCGCTTCACCCTGAATCAATTAAAAAGCTTACTGATTTGATTCATTCCATTTCATTTAGGCAAGAGGGAGGCTGTCAGTCACTTGAGCTATGGATTCATCGATTGGGAGATTCTTGAAAACAGTATTCATCTTTTGTTCTTTCCTTCTCATTTCAGCTGCTATCTGGCTTCCTCTTATGGACCTCGTTGCCTCAGTCAGCGATAGGGAATATCTCCTTCTGGAAGTTCCCAGTTGTCATCATCATCGTCATCCTTTTTCTTGGGTGCTTCCTGTTTAACTGGTTTTCTCGGCCGTGGGCGTCTGACATTGCGAGAAACAAATTAAGTCTAAGATAACCTTTAGACTTTTAACTAGAGGGATCCAGCAACTATAATTTCTCAAACAATTCTCCTCAACATTATGATGAGTTTTACTCAAGCCAGAAATGAATTATAATACACAGACGTGGAAGGTTTAAAACAGTAGTACAAAATCAGAAAGCAACATTGTAGTCAATCCAAGCAGCATCACCTAAAACTTCATGCCGCTGCCTCCAGGGCTTTAAAAGACTAAGAGTGCACCAAAAGTATGATTGCAAAACTAAGAAAGGGAAGGAAGACATACTCTAATTGCATGCTCAATTTTGATGTTGAAAGGATGGCAAAGAAAAGATTGTAGATATGGAGCCATTCAAATGGCCGGGGCAAGATAAAATAAAACCTGAATTCAACTGGGTGCGACTACACAACTATCTGACAGAGGTTTTCATTACTACGGCTAGAACAGAAAATTCCTTTTCTTTCCAGCACTTCCAACATTTAATGCAGCCATGTCTAGTTCAGTATGATCAATACCAAGTGAACAAAAACTTTTCATATGAAGTTAACTGTTTGATTTCACATTACAGTGAAGGGTCCATGAATAATTTTACTAGTCCAACTCGAAACAAGACTAGAATCCAGAAGCTAGATTCTAAGTGATTCCGAAGTTTCAAGCTTCCACCTCTTGACATAAGTGTCACTAAGCATATGATCATAACGCAAAAACAAAAGCAATGTTAACACAAGCCAAGCAAAATCAAATTTTCAGTTTATAATAATGCACAAGACAGGCATTAGACTTTACAAATGTTAAGAATACCATACAGTAAAAAAATGAAAAAATCAAGCGGGAAAACAAAATTTATATGCTAAAAAAATTCAATTGGTGTAGAAAGACCAGTCCTTGAATGAAAGCCTAATAAAGAGAAGAACCAAACATCCCAAAAAAAAAAAAAGCTTTCAAATCATATGTATACAACATAAATCAAAGCCCACAAAACTCAACCAAATTGCACAATCAATCCAAAAGTAGCAACAGAATAAATAAAAACCAAAACCAAAACAGAACGAAAGAAAGAAACAAAGAAAAGAAAGTACAAATTCTGACCTCTGACTGTTTCTTCTAGCAGCATCTCTAGTTTTTCTCTTCTTCTTATCTTGTGTGCTCTCAAAGAACCTCCTCCTCCTACACTCCTGCAAAACACGTGCCCTTATAACAGCTTTCTTGAACCGAAACAGTATACTCTCCTCAGGCTCGTTCTCTTTCACGTTGATTTGCACGTTAAATCCAGATTTGAAGTAAAGGGTGTTCGCATATGCAAGTGAAGGACTCACAATGGCTAGATTATCAATAGCAGATGTTGTCAAAGAAGAAAGGAAAGATAGGCGTGGGCAATTGGTGGAACGACTTGTCGTGGGAATGGTCTTTTCCAAGGTTGAATGACTCGTGGTAAGTACTAACGGGGTCCGTTTGGAGGATGTTGTTTTGGGAAGGTGAAGTTGTTGTGCTGATTGTGGGGAAAGAGAAAGGAGAGTTGGTGGTGGTGGTGGTGGTTTTGAGTGGAGGAGAGAGGAGGCTGCAGTCGCTATGGCCATGGCCGAGGTCTTAAACGTCAATGAGTTTGGTTCTGGCGGCGACAGGCTTTGTCGTTTTAAGGAGAGAGAGATCACTGGGTGTCCCAGGTTGAGTGTCACCATCTAGTCAGTTATCAGAGTTCCTGCTCCTGTGACCTATTTGTTTGGGAAACCTCAATTTAGTCCCTAACAAATGTATACTCATTCTTTTCAGTGTTGTGTCAAAAACATTTCCATAAATTATGAACATTATTCGGTAAACGTCAACCACAATTGAAAAAAAGACCCTTTGGGAAATTAATGCAGAAAACATCAAGGGATCAAATTGAAAAACAACTTACAGGTTTATGATCAGTTGAGAATTAGTAAATTCCGCCCCAGCTAGCCAAAGGCCAGCTGATGATGGCTTGAATTGAAGTGGCAACGCAGAAACCTGAACTCAAGCAACTTCGGCTTGTGGACTTCATCTTCCTTGAAGTAAAGGAGAAGGATGGCAAAAGAGGATAGGGTTTGTTCTTTGAATAATGAGGGAGAGAGAAGGGGCTCCAAGGTTCTGTCTGGTTTTTTTCTACGTAGATGTGCAGAGAAGAAGCGAAACAGAGGAAAAAAGAAGACATGACTTTAAGGTAAAAAGAAACGGCATGTTTTAAGAGAATTCAGGAGAAGGATGACTCAAAACGCTGCACCTGAAAGATGCTGGCAATTGGTGAAACAAGAGACGCAAACGAATCTATAGACTCCTCGGCTGCAGAATGGTGAATAGGGAGCAGAGTGCTAGATTGTTGAAATCGCTTGCCAAAGAGGAGCTAGAAGGTGAGCCTAGCATGCCCTTTGGAAAAGGTTCCATCTTCAAACCCTCTAAAAGAATTGGAAAGGAAGCTGAAAGTGAAGGCAAACCTTAACAGTGAAGGCTTCAACGGGCAGAAAGGAAGTGCAAATAAAAGACGAGGAAGCAGAATATCAGGGCGACATTGAGCTGTGTTTTGGATCAAAACAAGAGGTTGCCCTTTACAAAGTCAAGGGTGGTGCAAGAAGTTCTTCCCACACAATCATCTAGTGCAGGTGCAGCATTGCGGAGCCCAACATGGATAGATTATCGCCCTCAGTTTATGACTTCTGAAGAGAATGGATGCAAGATTACATTTGATGAGGTGTGCAGGTTTTTTTAAGTGGTTGAATCGTATATCGGTTAAATTTTTTTGTAAGTCGCATTTTTTTAATGAATGGCTTGGATACCACGAAAAAAAATTAGGATATTTAAGGATACACTAATAATAAATTTAGCAGTTTTATAGAAAAAATAAAAGATAAATACACTTAAAAAATTTTAAATTTTAATATTTAGTTGGTTTTGGGGTGAATTTATATCTTTTTTAATCTAAGAAAAAAAAAGAAATTTATAACCTTTAGATTATTTTTTTTAGATGGAGAGATTGAAGAGTAATTTTACCATGATAATATTTTCCAAAGATAAAATATTTTTTATGTAAATATTAATAAACATTAATGAAAAAAATAAAAAAAACTCACCACATGTTTTTGAACTAAAAAGTAAGTCAAGACACATCATTTAGGAGTTGGGTTGAGCCAGCTTGTCAAAGCCTATAAAAAATAATGGAGATGCCCAGCACCTGGTCTTGAGTTTCAGCTCAAGCTCAACTCTTTACTCACGCTCAAATGTTCTACCCAAACCCATAAAAAAGTGTTTAGAAATAGAACAAAAAGTTTTGAATCATGATCGTTATGTGTCAACATTCAAGTAGGCAAAAGATCTAAATAAACAAATCAGGGTTGACAAAACAACTTGTCCTTATCAACTGTAAATGATAATTAAATTTTGATAAATCCCAACTTTGTCACAAGAGCTAAAGCTTGGTTATTTAATAAAGGTAGTATTTGATATTATCATAGTTGTTATTTTTAAAAATATTTTTTATATAAAAATTCATAAAAAAATATTTTTTAAAAAATATTTTTTTATATTAATATCTCAAAATAATTCAAAAATACTAAAAAATTATTTAAAAAAAATGCATAACATGCATAAAAAGCAAACACATAATCATATAGGGGAAGGGAAGCAATTTAAAGAACTTGTGAAATTTGACATTGTTCAATAAAAAATATAGATAATGAATCCAAATAAAATAAACAAAAAAGAACTATATGATAGACTAAAAAAATCCCTTTAAAGAACTGTATTATTTATTAGGTGTTTTTAAATGAAAATAGTTTTTTTATTAGATAAAGTAATTTAATCTAAACTTTATAGATACCAACTCGATTTAACCTAAATGGATGAGCTTTTTAGATAGTTATTTTATATAATGAGTAATGGCATCAAATATTAATATTGTCAAACTTAACTCGAAACCTGACATAAACCTAGTCTGATATATATATAATACACACATGGTATGTGTATTACTATTTTTAATTTAATAATAAATAATAGTTATATAATGAATATTCCTATGGATGTTTGAAACTTGATGAATAAGATAAATATTAAAAAATATCAATTAAAAAAGCAATATTAAAAAATAGATGTTATGGCTTAATTTGTCAAACTTGCACTCTAAACTATAAACTACATTGAAATCAACAAGTTTTTTTTATCTAAATTTATATTTAACTATAAAAAACTAAAAAATAACAAAGAAAAACCTGACTTCAGAATAAAGAAACATGTGAATTGACCTTTAAACCGAAGTTCATATGCTTAAGCAGAGAACCCACTCCTATTTTTTTAAGAAAAAAAAATATTCAAACAACATATTACTATTTAATCTACATGCTCAGATTCCAACTACTTAGTGGTAGCTTTAAAATCAAGGCATAGGCTTCGTTATTTATAAAACTTAATTTTAAGTCATTTCAACTCTAAAACATTTAATTAATACCCTTAAAAAATATATAAACTAATTTATTATTTTAAAAACTCTAGAAAAGGTTCAAAAACACAAAATAAAATCAGGTTAGATTTTTCTTTTCCAGTTTAGATTTGCTTTTTCAAGTAATATTAAATTTTTAAATAATTATTATCAAACCTTTTTAATTTCATGAAACTCATGAACATAATTTTTTTTTATTTTAGTGATTAATAATGGCCTAGCAACTTTCTCTCTCATTATTATAATTTGATGACCTCTCTTTATCATTTCTCCATATCTGGATTGAAATATAATATAAAAAAATTTTGTATCAAAATTGATCTTTTTAAAATATAAAAGATTTAAATTATATAAGTTGTGTTAATTTAAAAATTTGAGAATTTAAGTATATTATTTTAGATATATTATGGTATGCAATCCTTGTTTAATTATTTTTTTAAATCTCATTTTTCTATGAGAATTTAAAATCAATTGTTCTTTAATTTCAAATAAGTTACCAAAAAAATACACATACCATCTACGGTACCTTAGGAAACACGTTTTAGATTATAAGGAATACTTTGACCGGCCTCTTTATTTTATTTTATTTTCCTTTATAAGTGCACCTCACCCATGAACAAAGCACACAGCTTTATTAAATTTACAAAGAAATATATGGATTATACCATGTAATACTGCACGTGTGAATTAAATTATATATGTATTCGGTTCCGCCTCTTATTTTATACATACTAGCTGTTGTTAAAAATCGAAACAATGAAAAATAAACAGGTTTTTTTATAATATATTTGGAACTGAAAGACATGAATTCAATTTAAATATTTTAATAAAATTTTATATTTTGATTTATTTTGACTGTTAATAATTAATTTTTTAATAAAATTTAATTTTCAAAAATTATACAAAAATAAATTATAGGCTAACTCCTCGGATTTATAATTATAAAAAGAAAAAAATAATGTTAAAACTAAATTTTTTAAAATACTCATTAACATAATTTTTTTTTATAAGAGAGATCTTTTAAAAAATAAGATAATGTGAGAGTAATATAAAAAACAATATAAATTAAATTCTATCTTTTTTAAATATATAAATTCAATTTATTTATCAATTAAATTTAAATTAAATATTATTATAATTAAATTTAATTAAAATTATAATTACTTTTCAAAATATTTTTTATTTAGAAATATATTAAAATATTTTTTTATAAAAAAATAATTTTACTATAATACATTAAAATAATTATATATATATATATTTAAAAATAAATTTAAATTTTATCACACCCCATTTAAAACACAACGCCAAACGTAGGATCAAGTCTTAACACGAGGGAGGGCTTCTTTCCCTGCGTATTTTTCAGCTTTCCCTTTCCTCTCCCCACTCTCTCCGATGGCAACTGCAGTAATTACCGAGACCAAAAAACTCCCGCGGCCGGGTCGCGGCGGGTACCAACCTCACGGAGTAACCGAAGAAGAAGCTAGAGTCCGAGCCATAGCCGAAATCGTCAATTCCATGGTAGACCTTTCGAGGAAAAACCAAACCGTTGATCTTAACGCCCTAAAATCCGCCGCCTGTCGCAAATACGGCCTCGCACGTGCTCCAAAACTCGTCGAGATGATCGCAGCATTGCCGGAATCCGATCGCGAGTCACTGCTACCGAAACTCCGGGCTAAACCGGTACGCACAGCATCAGGAATTGCAGTTGTTGCCGTCATGTCGAAGCCGCACCGGTGTCCGCATATCGCGACGACGGGGAATATTTGTGTGTATTGTCCTGGTGGACCGGACTCTGATTTTGAGTACAGTACTCAGTCGTATACTGGTTATGAACCTACTAGTATGCGTGCGATTCGTGCTAGGTAGGGTTTCAGCTGCAGGATTGTCAATCATTTATAGTTTGAATTTTTTGAAAAGGCCCTTTTTAAAATGATTACTTTCAGTGTCATAATAGTAAATTAGTTGAAGAAGATAATTGATTTATTTTGGATCTCATTTTCGATTAACTGGTGCAAATATAGTATTAGGACGCTAATATCTTATTAGTTTTTGTATGGTAAACTTTTTAATGCTTTCAATTTTATTTTATTTTTGTGCAGTAAATGCCTGTGTGTTGATTTTGAACTTGACATGAAATAGTGTAATAAATAGAGCTTGATTCAAATTGAGATTTTTGCTTCAGTATCCATCTTGTTGTGTCTTTATCTACTTATTCGTAGAGGTTGTTCTAGGGTTTTAGCTGACCATACTTGTTGAAGCGTTTCCTTTTGCCATTTATTATGTTTTCCTCATTAGTGCAATTTGTACCAAGAACCGAGATTTGAGCTTAATCATTTGTCTGTGGTAATAGAGAATGAGGTTAGCATGGTAGAGTCCGTTGAAATTGAACTTCCATGGTCAACGTTTATGCTCTGTCTGATGCATAGCTTTGAGGTTTGAGGGCCTAGTTTCAACAACCTATCCAAAACAGTGGATATGAAAGCCAAAGAGAATTGTTTCCTTGCCATTTCGTATACTTACTTGGTCTTTATATGCTAAGATGAGGTTTCAGGTAATAGCTATCAGAGGAGTGTGAAATGTTGAAGGTTTTGTGCCTTGATTTTTTTGTTGTTCAATTTTAAATCAAGAAATTACTATATGACTATTTTGATTTTTAAAGTTGGATTCTTGAAGATGAGAAATTTGTGTTTCTGTTTTATGCATGTGAGGGTGACTAGTTGGAAGCAATAGCTTCTCAGATTGTCTGGTCCATTAACTCACTGATTTCTGCTTCCACCAGTTATAAAGGGTCAATGTTTTTCATGATATCTGGTAGTTGAATTTTCTTATGATGATTAGAGCCTTTATTTACATGCTTTATTTTTGGCTTCAGATATAACCCATATGTCCAGGCTAGAAGCAGGATTGATCAGCTTAAGAGACTGGGTCATAGTGTAGATAAGGTATGATTGTTCTCTGCATTTATATTTTAGTGTTTGGTTTTATTGTTTTAAGTGGTTGGATCTGTTAATAGGCACCCTGCCACCTTCTGATTAATGTGTTATCTGTTTTCAGGTGGAGTTCATATTAATGGGTGGTACTTTCATGTCATTGCCAGCAGATTACCGTGATTACTTTATAAGGAATCTTCATGATGCTTTATCAGGGCACACTTCTGCCAATGTTGAGGAGGCAGTTGCCTACTCCGAGCATGGTGCAACAAAGTGCATTGGCATGACAATTGAGACGTGAGTTATCATCTGGACTTTCTTAGATGGAGAATCTCATTCCCAAGTGAACATTGTTGGAAGTGAATTTGGGCCCTTCAGAAGTCTCTTCTTGATATTCTGAATCACAATTTTTTTTTTTTAATCTAAGATGATTGTTTCTGTTGAACCTGTTTTCTTCCTCCCTTTAAGTTTGAGGCTACAATATTTCATATAATTACATGCTGATTCCTCAGGTGTGTGAGGGCTTGGGGTATTTCTAGGTTTAGGCTATATCATTTGGTGTCTTGTTATTCGCTATACAGGACTTGTTAGAGCATTAAGGGTGGTAATTGTAGTTGATTAATTGAAATGTTATACAATTGAGCTTACACTTTAATCTAGCCGATCTCAAAGAAATTCTACTGGGTTTTGATGATTTATTGTGCATATATTTTTTGGCATTAGTTTTGAAGCTAGTAGAATTATATTTGATCTTTTATAAAATAAGTTGTTTATTTTGTTAACTTATCAGGAGACCAGATTATTGTCTTGGTCCTCATCTACGCCAAATGCTTTCATATGGGTGCACACGATTGGAGATTGGAGTTCAAAGCACATATGAGGATGTTGCTCGAGACACTAATAGAGGACACACTGTAGCTGCTGTTGCTGATTGTTTTTGCTTGGCAAAGGATGCTGGTTTTAAGGTGTGAGCTGTGCAGTGCCCTGTAATATAATGCTTATAATCTCAATGAATTTTGGGGTGGCATGTAACCTGATGCCTGTATCATGCATCTATGATTGGTTTCTCTTTAAGTTGCATGATAGTGAATAGTTTCAAAAATGCATCATGTTCTCACTTAAAAACACACCCCTTTTTAAATAACATTGAGTTGCTGTTATTTCATGTTGTTTCCTTAAGGTGATGGTGTTTTTTATCCTTTTCTATATTTTGATTAGTGATCTAGGTATGTTTTTCCTTTGCTTATTTGTCTCCGTTATATTTCTTTACTGTAGGTTGTTGCTCATATGATGCCTGATCTTCCTAATGTTGGGGTTGAGAGAGACTTGGAAAGTTTTCGAGAGTTCTTTGAGAGTCCTTCTTTTAGAGCTGATGGGCTCAAAATTTATCCTACACTTGTAATTCGTGGAACTGGGCTTTATGAGCTATGGAAAACTGGCAGGTATAGTGTCATTGTTCTTTGCATGTGCATGCATGTGTGATTCATGAAGTACTAATCATTGTTGATTCAATTTTGTAGGTATAGAAATTACCCACCTGAGCAACTTGTAGATATTGTAGCAAGGATCCTAGCCATGGTACCCCCTTGGACACGTGTATATAGAGTTCAACGAGATATTCCTATGCCTTTAGTTACATCTGGAGTTGAGAAAGGAAATCTCAGGGAGTTAGCCTTAGCTAGGATGGATGATTTGGGCCTGAAATGCCGTGATGTCCGTACACGTGAGGCTGGAATCCAGGTGAATGAAGAAGCTATTACCATCAAATCAGGTTTTGTGCTATTGGCTATGATAATTTGAGATTCTAACAAGTGTCTCTGTTATGCCCATAGGACATTCATCACAAAATTAAGCCAGAAGAAGTTCAACTAGTTCGCCGTGATTATACTGCTAATGAAGGCTGGGAAACATTTCTTTCCTATGAGGATACACGCCAGGTATTTTGGGACATCTTATCCATGCATGAATGCATGTCTTTTCTTGTCATTCATTGAGGAAAATGAAGTCTTTGAATCCTTTAGGATTTCAGTATTTTATTGGAATGTCTTGAGGAGCTTTTGTTGGTAATAATTGAGAGAACTGTCTAATTTAGCTGTTTTGGTGTTAGTTGCTTCTTAATTTAGATTACTGGAGAAGGTTTGATTGCTGAGCATAGTATGACGTTTCAAATGATTCTTTTGCTCACAGGATATTCTTGTTGGGCTACTGCGCTTACGAAAATGTGGCCGCAATGTTACTTGTCCTGAGCTTATGGGGAAGTGCTCTATTGTTCGTGAACTCCATGTTTATGGAACTGCCGTTCCTGTTCATGGGCGAGATGCGGAGAAGCTGCAACACCAGGTAACGTAGAAATGCTATTATATTGACTCGAGTAAAGTAAGGATTGTTTGATCAATTTGTTAGGCTACTAGTTAAACTTTGTACTTGAAAGGTTCAACATGGAAAATAGATGCTTGCAGGATCATTTTCCTCTCTTTTTACTTTTTGTTTTCCCAACAGGGTTATGGTACGCTTTTGATGGAAGAGGCAGAACACATTGCTCGCAAGGAGCATAGATCAACCAAAATAGCTGTCATTTCAGGTGTAGGAACCCGTCATTACTACAGAAAATTGGGCTATGAGCTTGAAGGACCATACATGGTGAAATTTCTTTCTTAACAACATAAAAGTGATGTATTAAAATTTTGTAATGCTATTCTAGGTGCTGGTATAGAAACTCATACTTCCTTTGGTCATTTGTTTCTGTTGTTTCGTATCCTTAGAAAAAAAGAAAAAGAAAAGAATAGTTTATGCAGGAGTTTTTTCGGTTTTTGTGCACTGTTTATGGCCCAAACTGTGCTTCGTGGGAGTTGCAATGTGGTCCCTCAAAATTTATTTTAAAAATAAAAATAATTATTTTTTATATTTTAAAATTGTTTTGACATGCTAATGGTAAAAATAATTTTTAATAAATAAAAAAATTATTTTAATATATTTTTAAATAAAAAGTATTTGAACTATTATTATTATAATTCAAAATATATCCTTGTATACTAGATTTTTAAGCATAAAAGAATGTTTAGGAGTAGTTGCAAATTTTTTTATAATAGAATTTAAAAAAAATTGTTAGAATTGATTTAATATAATTTGATTGATTTGATAGATTTAAAACTAACTTGATGATAAAAATATAATTTAATTTAAAATAAATAATGAAAATTGTATATAGTTTTTTAAAAAATATTGAGATAAAAATATATTTAACTAATTTGGATTAACATGAAGTAATTTGTTAACATGTATGTTAAGTTAAAATATGTTATGATGTTTAATTTTAATAAATATAATGGTGCATGGTAAAATTAAAAAAATAAAAATAATTTGAGTTAATTTACTAAACTTGTGGTTTAGATTATGAAACTAAAATAACTAAATATAAAATAAAATAAAATAATTAAGAAGTTAAATTCTTAATTAACTTAGTGTTAATTGAAAAAAAATAATTAAAAAAAACATTCAACTTATTGAAAAAAAATAATTAAAAAAAAAGACATTCAACTTATTGAAAAAAAATAATTAAAAAAAAGACATGTGGGTTAATTCATTCAACTTATGTAGGTTAATTCATTAAGCATGTGATCTAATTTATGAGATAATAATAATCTTATAGAAAGTAAATCATGAAACTTAATTTTTAATAAATTTAAGATATTATTGAGAAAAAAATCAATTGAAAAAAAAAAGAGAAAAAACTTGAATCCATCAAATTAACTCGTCAAACTTGCAATTTAAATAATAAAATTGAAATAAAATCATAAAAAATAAATGAATTATTAAATCTAATGTTGAAAAATGAAGTTAATATTAAAAAATCAATTAAAACAAGAATATAAAAAAAATATAGTTTAAATTAATTTGTCAAACTCGTGATTTAAATTATTAGATGAGGATAACCTCATAAAAAGTAACAGAAACAAATAGTAAAAACTAATTTTTAATTAATTCAACATTGAATGGTGAAATTAAAAAAATACTTTTGTTAATTGAATTAATTTATTAAATTCGTAGTCTAGGTTATAAAACTGATATAATTTTATACAAAGTAAATTAAAAAAAATTTATAAAACTTAATTTTTAATAAATTTTATATTGAGAGATAAAATAAAAATAAAAATATTGATTGGAAAGTAAAAAAAAAACAGAGAAGAAGATAAAATTATTTTAGTGACTAGCATTTTATAAAAAGAAGTATAGTAAAAATAAATTGAATAAAATTATAAAGTATAATTATTAATAAATTTAATATTGAAAGCTAAAATTAAAAAATATATATAAATAAAAAAATAGAGAAAAAAATTGTAATCAATAATATTTTATAAGAAAGATTACAGTAAAATCACCTTATTTTTTTTTAGCTTTTTCTGTTAAATTTAAATTGATGTCGGGCTTTTATTTTATAAGAGATGAGCTGTGAATTATTATACCACGCCATAAAACAATTACAATGGGGGTTTCTGATGTGCTTCACTGGTTATATAAAAATTTAAGTAAATTAATATATTTTTTAATTGATTTTGTGTTATAGCCTGGTTGGCTAGCTATCGTATCTAAGTGTCTGTTAAACATTGTGGTTGTGATTAAAAATAAATATAAGACTAAAGTATTTAGTTAAGTTGAATAATATAAATTATATGTATAATCTTACATCATAGAATTTCTTTTAAAAAAAATTATATATCAACTACGTATCTAACTTAAATAATATAAGTTACCATGTAATAATTTTATTTTCAAAGCTGAATTCTTTAATTCTTTATTTATCAACATGATTAATAGATTAAGTACTTGTTTAACTAGATATTAATACACATACACAAGAAATATTTTTTATTAAATTATTTTTTTAGTCACATCAACTACAATACCAAGCAAACTACCATACAAACCACCATTCAATATCTAAGAACATGAACAATAAATAATTTGTCATATATAAAAGAAATAGGGGGTAAATAAAAATATTAAGTAAGCGAACGCAGACCTACCTTCTAGGTTTGCACAAGCATGCCCTGTTATTGGTTGGCCAAGCACTTTTTTATGCTTTTTTTTCCTTTTTTACCCTCTAAAAAATATTTATTAAATTGAATTACTCCTCAATTTTAACATGAATTTTAAACGCTATTATAAATTTATATTTGAATTTTAATATTTTTTCAATTATTATTTATCTAATAATAATAATATCAAGAATAAATTGTTCATTCAAATTGATTTTTTTTTATTTTGAAAATTTCCAAATATATTTTGAATATGATTCTTTTAATTTTCAATTAAAAAAACGTAAACATGCTATTTTAATAACATATTATAAAATATTTCTTTTAATATAAATAATGATTCTAGCTAGAGATCTTGTATTCAACAACTATCTTGTATTTAAGAAATTATTTCAATAATTTGATTTTTCAAAATAACTATATTTATTTTTGGGTTTGATAATAATACCAAAAAAAATCCTCATAGACAAGTCTATGTTTTTTTTAGTGGTCCTTTTGAATAGTGATTACTGATTAGATTAATTGAATTATTAGTTTATTAGTTAGATTGTCATATCATTTAAGTTATATACAAGACATAAATAAGAAATTGTGAAGCAACAAAAACATAATTAGAAGCGTAACTTATTTTTCATTTGTTATGGAACTTTTTTAATTGTAATTTTATCCTTTTAAATTATAATAATATGTTTTTATACATTGAGATTTATTTTTATTTGTACTTTTTCTCATGTATAAAATGTAAAGGGATATTTTGGTGATGAATTAAATATCAATATTGTGAAAAACATAAATTAAATAAAATTTCTCCCTAAATGTTTAGTTTATCTATTTATTTGGTTTTGTTATTTTAAAATTTTCCATCTCAATTTCAAACTTTTTATATATANAAAAGAGACAAACGTATCTAAAAACTTTTAAAAATAAAAAGTGGTTAAATGTTGACCTTTCAGTCACCGGAAAAATTGATATTAATATTAATAGGTTTTTTATATATATAAAAATTCATTGAAAGTTGTATTGTCCTCCAAAAAGTATATTGAAGTTCTTAAATATTTTTTTAAATTCATTTGATTATTTTTTTTAGAAAAATTATAGGCTATTTTGACAAATAGAAAGGGTTTATTAAGGTTTATAAAGTATTTTTTTAGTTGTTTACGAGTGAAAAAAAATTAAAAAAAAAAGATTTTAAAGTTCTAAACCCTAATATTCCACTCATTAAAAAAAAAGAAAAAAAAAGATGGGGTGACAACAAGTCAACTACCATAAAAGACAACCTATCTTTTGTTTATATATATAAACTAAAACATACCTTAAAAAGAAAATTTCTACCTTGCCTGTATTTTTTTAAAATATTTTTGATATCTTTAAAAATTCTAATTAATACATTTTCCTCTTATTTATTTATTTATTTATTTTTATTTTTATTATTTTATTTCATTTAAATTGCGAATAATACACTCCCTCTCATTTATTTTTTTAAATCGTTTAATTCATCTTTTTTATTTTTAAATTTTTTAAAAATTATTGTAATTTATCTTTAAATTTTAAATTTTTATATTTTGTAAAAAAAATTATATTTGTATGGCTTGATTCTTCTTTATTAAAAACTAATTTAATATTGAATTTGCAGTATAGTGCGGGTCACCGGACTAGCATGGATAAAAAGACAAAACAAAAATATATGAGATCCGAGAGACAAGAAGGCATCTTCATCGGACATAGTTTTAACGGCCAGAAACGAACTAAACTAAAGTCATACACCATAGCAACTCTCTGATTTTCTCTCGCCGGCCAGCACCGTTGACAAGAGCCCAACCCAACCATGCTAAAATCAACCTTTGTTCCAATTCTCTCAACATTTCCAACCAAATCCAAAAAGCTACCTACAAAACTTCCATGGCTGACGATCATCACCAACACCTACACACAAAGCCCACAATCTATTCACCAAAACGCCTCGCTTACCACACCACCACCATCACCACTTCATCAACACAACCACCCTCCAACTTCAGCTTACATTCACCTCCCTTTCTGCCGCAAACGCTGCCACTACTGTGACTTTCCAATTGTTGCTCTTGGCTCCTCAAACCCAACCGACAACGACCCGAGAATCACTAACTATATTGAATTACTTCAACGTGAAATAGCCTCAACAAGGTCGGATTTTGATACCATTCCGCCACTTGAAACTGTGTTTTTTGGTGGTGGGACTCCTTCTTTGGTGTCCCCAAGGATGGTTTTGTCGATATTGGATACGTTGAGGGTGAAATTTGGAGTTTGTGAGGGTGCTGAGATATCTATGGAAATGGATCCTGGGACCTTTGATGGTAGGAAAGTTAAGGACTTGATGGGGATGGGTGTGAATAGAGTGTCTTTAGGAGTTCAGGCTTTTCAGGAGGAGTTGCTAAAATCTTGTGGGAGGGCACATGGGGTTAAGGAGGTTTATGAGGCAATTGAGATTTTGGGGTCATGTGGGGTGGAGAACTGGAGTGTTGATCTTATCTCTTCACTGCCTCTCCAGACTCCACAAATGTGGGAGGAGAGCTTGAGGCTTACCATCGAAGCGAGGCCTAAGCATGTGTCTGTTTATGATCTGCAGGTTGAACAAGGCACGAAATTTGGAGCATTGTAAGTAACAGAATTCATGGTGGGAAACAGGAGTTTTTCCTTTTTTTTCTTTCTTTTCAGTTTTGAGATTGATCTTGTAAGTATTTTGTTAGGTACACGCCAGGGGAGTTTCCTTTGCCATGCGAAACACAATCTGCTGAGTTTTACAGAATGGCTTCGAGGATGCTTACTGATGTGGGTTACAGACATTATGAAATTAGCAGTTATTGTGAAGACGGGTATGAATGCAAGCACAATTATACATACTGGAAGAACAAACCCTTCTATGGTTTTGGCCTTGGTTCTGCTAGTTATCTCAATGGATTGAGATTTTCTAGGCCAAGGAAGATGAAAGAGTACATGGGTTATGTAGAGAATTTGGAGAACAGAGTGGTAAGTTATTTTGGGAATAATCTTGTTGATGCCAAAGACTTGGCTGTGGATATAGTAATGCTCTCACTTAGAACTGCAAGAGGCCTCGATTTGAGGTCTTTTGCTGAAGCATTTGGTGGATCACTTGTTCATTCTCTTTGCAAGGTCTATCAACCCTACATCGAGAGTGGGCATGTGGTTTGCTTGGATGACGAGCGAAGAGCCATGACTGGAGATGAATTCAACACCTTGTTTTTGAACGAAGATGAGATAGCAAAGGGGTTATCTTATATCCGGCTCAGTGATCCAGATGGTTTTCTGTTATCAAATGAATTGATATCCCTTGCATTTAGGGTCATAGATCCCTAGAATTGCATCTCCTTGCAGAACCTGGAACTTGTTGATAGTGGATCTATTGAAGATGGCCTTAGCTGACCGGCATTTTTTACCACAAGCAGTTCTTCCTTCATTCATTCTTGGCATTGTTGTGTAGTGGGCAATAAAAGGCAAATGAGGTACAAAACACTTGTGGGTATGGTATATTGCTTTGAGTTTCTGGTGCATATTTGTTATTGAGAAAGATACCTCAACTTCTGTATATACCAGAAGTAGATAAAACATGGTGGTGAGATAGAAGCAGCCTCGGGAATATCTTTTCAACGGAGAAAAGAACAATCAGATATTCATGGTCTGGTTATTTTCTCGAGACACCAGAAAACCAAATTGTTAGGTTTGGAAGCTTTTGCAAGAAAATAGTTCAAGACACGCTACAACTCCGATACAGCAGGGTACGCTGTTGGGATGAGCATTTAAAGACATCAATCGAGATGATTTCACTTGCGCTGCTAATAGTTGCACAAAACAGCTGATCAGGTGTCTAAAGTAAACAGGAATTTAGACAGTTTTGCAATTGAAATTTGCGTTTGCATCTAACTTATCAGTTGATATGCGAACTGATAATTTTAATCTCCCAGTCAAGAATTAAGGATTTACACTCTGTTTATAGCGGAGATTGAAAGCATGACAGATATTGGTAATGCAGTCATTTTTAAAGCTGGCTACTTGCTCCTAGGATACTCCTACAACTCAAAAGGGAGAGTTTGATGGCTGTGAAACATGGCATGACCTTTCATCTCTAAAAAAAGAACCTCCATTGAGCAACTAATCTCAATTGTGAACATGCCATGGAATTTTCAAAACCGTGGATTGAAGAGACGGTCTAAACTGTAGCAACATAAATTATTAGGGGAGGAAAAAGATACAAAGCATGTTCAAATTCCTGGCATTCTGTGTATGATGTAATTTGAAAACGAAGAAGGCCAATATATGGCTTGATCAATTTGAGCAGCAAGTTGTATAGACTTCATGTTTTCGTCAACAGATGCCTCCATCATGGGTAATAGATACCACACCAAGAATCTTGACGGAAATTCATCATAGTTATAGCTTCCTGCAGATATTCTTTTATGGAATTCATTTCTCCATTGTACATTCAGAGTCAATAAATCTTTTAAATCATTCTTCTACCTCTTCTCGTCCTTCATTTCTTCAACAGATTGTGATTCCTGTTCTTCCTATTCTTCTTGTAGTAAGATGCAACTTCATAGTAGCTGATTGATGCAGCGAGTTTTCAAATATAGCATAACCTGTTTGGAGGGGAAGATTCAGTATAAGGATAGCATGTGAGAGTCCTCTGAGGTTCAAACCCACAGTTCACACCTCATTAGCCCTTCACTCATGCTTTTGGAGGAAGAACAAAATTTACCAAAAAAATACATCCTGTGTTATCCATGAAGTTTACATTTGATTCGCATGGGACAGAGAATAGAATGAAAATAGGAAAAGGAATAAGGATTCCAGTTTTGAATAAAAAAAATGTTGAAAAATAATTCATCCTCTCACGTACCCAGGAAGCATCTCTTACAATATACAACTTATTTCAGCGGGACTGGAGTCATCTTGTTAGCTAGCCAAATTACACTACATCAGAAGAAATGGAAAGGCAATCCATTACCATTCAATTTTTTGAGAGGGAACCAAGCAGTGTAATTTATCACAATCAAATTATTTTCGTTGGATCCAAAAAACAGCATCAACCGTCCAATTTTGGTGAAATCTTTGCATGTAAACCGGGACATGAAGAACATAAAACATGCAGAACAGGCAGCACCAAGGTCTCAGCAATTCATTTATCAATGAAAAGGTGTTGTATAATTTAAAAACATCTCTTACAGATGTTGAAAATCTCTAAGCTACAAATGAGATGAGAAAGGAAATACTAATCTTCAATCCAGTACAGTTTCCAGCTTGATCCAAGTCAACATATCTACGCTCCAGAAACAATGGCCATCCTTACCCCAGCCTCGATAATCGAGATGTTTTAATATTTTTTGAAATTGTTAAACAGAGCATTGATGATACAGTGAGATGGTCCAGACAGAACAGTGATGATGGAACCGAGGACATTGGCAATACGAAATATTTCTGCTCAATCCCTGGATCCACCACAGTAGCCTGTACACATTTGTTCACTTTGATTTCAAGCACGGCTTGCCTTATATTTGCCCCTGTCACCAGCTATAATGATATTAACCATCGAGAGCACCAAGGGTTTTCATGTCTTCTAAAAAGGCCATATATGAGTCATCAATACTCTGAGACTTTGGAGCTGATGACGAGTTAGTAGACTCTGGCTTCACAGTGATTGGAGCTGCTGGCCTGGTAGCTACTGCTGTATTTGAGGTTCCAGCTTTTGGTTTTGGTTTAGGGATGACAGCCTCTCTCCTCACTCGAACTGAGGCAGGAACCTGAAAGAAGACCAGAAGTTAGGCTTGACTCTAAAATAATTTAATGACACTGGAATTGTAACGCACAAGGCTTGCTCTTCCAGAGAAATATAAAATTGTTTCAATGCAGAAAGATAAACCAGGCAATTATGTGGCAATATTCTAGCTAATTCTAACTAACCGCTACAAGCTAACACAAGCAGGGTGCATGCACCCCTTCATGAAATTCCCAGGTGGAACAATTAGCATTCATTGGACTATTCAATAATGACTGGTGTTGGCTTTTTGTTCCTTCAAGATATGCCTTGTCACTCAATCCATTTACTGGCTTCTTGTCAAGTTATACTAGCACAGCAATCCTTAGTTTGGATTTTTTTTTTTTTAAATCCCTGAGGATTGTAGGGATGAATGTTCAGCATCCACAAATCATAGTTACTGGTCAGTAATCACATCAGGTAGTTGCCTCAGAGTAGAAACCTAATAACTATTGATGCTCTAACAGTAGACAAGCGATGAAGAATCAAACTCATTATAGCTGTATATTCTGGAGTGTGCTGCACTGTGGTTGCACTTTTGCACGAAAAAAAAAGGAGAAATTTCAACCATATAATTCTTTCTTCTATAGTGTAGTACACTGAGAAGGCAGAGCAGCGTAGTTTTTAAATTGGAAGTAAAAAGAAAAGGACTGATAGGAAAAGCCAAACTCACCATAGCTGTAAGTTCTGGAGTGTGCTGTGCTAACAGCCTTTTAACAACAGTGGATGCAGCAGATTTTACATATGATGGTTTCTGAGGAACAGGTGGCCTACTTGCAGCATCTTCTTGTAAAGGAGGAGGACCAGGTGGAAGGGGTGGTCTCATCATTGGAGGAGGTCCAGGTGGAGGACCATAAGGAGGTCTGGGAATAAATGGGACCGTCACCCCTGGAGGAGCCATTTGGTTGGGAATTCCAGGGGTTGACAATGGTGGCCGCATATTTGGTGGAGGTGGAGGTGGAGGGAAACGCAATATTCCAGGGGGTAATACATCAGGCTGTAAAGCTGGGATCAAGGCCGGTCCAGGTGCTCGAGGCTGTTGCCTAGGAGGAGGAGGTGGGGGAACCATTTTAGGGTTATCCATAGTTGCTGTGGTATTGGCATCAGCTTCAAATGAAGTGCCTTCAGTCTGATTAGTAGCTGACTTAAGTGGCATTGCAATTGGAGGAGTTGGAGGGAGTGAAGCAGGTACCTATATTAGAGCAATGAGATGTCACATTAACCACAATTATCTTTCATATTAATATTTGACAACAATTTCTCTATCTAAAAGATTAGAATGGAAAGCTTCTAGAAAGGTATTTGAGAAATCAGAGACTGGTTCAGTTTAGAACAGTGAGGCAAATTTAAAAATTCTGCTCGTAAATACTAAACAGTTCACAACTAGACGAGTTGATTTCACACTAGTGTACAAGAACATTCATTTCATATCTTTAGATTGGTTTGAGCTGAATGGACCAAGTTTTTGAGATTCAGGCAGGGTACATGCGCCTTTTCTTGGTGCTAGACTACCAAGCACATGCATATGCTTTTCCTGTCCACCGAGACAAATCATTTTTTATTTTGTCAATTAGTGTACAATGTCTAACAGTTCTGTCCTGCTTTCAAGAGCATGCATAAAGAAGGTAAAGAGTTCACCTGAACAGTATCATTGGAGGATGATTCATCTAACAATGCCAATACGTTGGTCTCGCTCTTGCTTTCATTTATGCCAGGTGGTGGTGGCTGAGCAGACTGTTGTGGGGGTGGAGGTGGAGGAAGAGGTGTGTGACTCAATACTTGGTCTTTTGGTGGAGGACCTGGAGGAGGGGGAGGTAAAGGGGGTGGAGGCAATGACATGCCCAAGCTTGAATCTGCAGGCTTTGGTGGCATTGGAGGTAGAGGAGGTAGGGGCAATGAAGCAGGTATAACAGAGCTATCACCAAGGCCTAATTCACCGCTCTCTGGCAAAGGAGGAGGTATTTTTAAAGCAACATCCTCTGATTCAGTTGCAGAGGATGAAGCACCGGATAAAGGTATTCGGGGCCCTGCAGATCAAAGTTAAAAGCAAAGTTAGAAACACCACATAATTCCAACAGCATATCTTAAACCTGAAAAATAAAAGGAAGGGTAGAGACCTATAGATGATTTATACATGGGAGGCTTTCCAGGTGGTGGGGCCCCAGTAGGATTCAGAGTAGGGTGATAGTATACAGAGTCCTGCATCAACAAATGTTTGGTAAGTAATTATGAGGCCAAATAGCACTAATTCACAAAAGCAAAATAAAGCCAGCCAGGCATACTTCAGGCTTTGGATGCTTGGCCCGTTCTTCTTCTTCTGTGGATGTCCTTCGAAGAGGGCCCAAATGACTGCCGCAGAAGACAAAAATGCAATTTGTCAACAGAAGAAAGGTGTGTAAGCCCTAATGGTTCATGGACAAAAGCAGAAATGGATAAGAAAAGAGAGGATACTTCACCTGAACATCACAGGGGTTTCACCCTTTTCCTTCATTTTATCTTCATATTCCTGTCCATGAGAGTACAGAAAATGGTTATCACATTAGTATAACGGATGCTACTTATGTCTATATAGATAGAAATGTTAAACTCCTACTGATTCATGGACCTAACTTGAATGGTGCAATGATTGTGTATGCAGCTCAGGCATCAAACATAGGTTATTTTCCAGATTCTTGAATATTTCAAACTTGAATTACCAGACCACTGTTTTAATTTTTGGATACACAAACAGATAGAATTAAATGGAGGAGCAGAAAATATGGCATTATAATCATTACCCTTCTCTTCTTCAAAACAAGGCTAAGAGTATCCTGAAGTTGTCTTTTCTTGTGTTTCCTAGCTTTGTCTAAAGCACCATCAGCCTCTGCACCAATACAGCATACAAATAAGTTCAAATGGAAAGGCTGCCAAACCAAGCTTCATTTGAAAATTAGATTTAGCAAAAGCATAGTCTAGAGCACACCAGCGAGCAATAAAATGAAGAGCAGTTATTGAAAACTGATGCATGGCAAATAGAAGCTAATGCAACCATAGAGTGGCTCAAAACTATATATTGTAAGAATCTTCTCTTTTGTACTCACTTTTAGTAAATGACATACTAGAAGATTCAGGGGTTCATAATAACCCAAAAATTATCTTTCATGAACAAGAGAATTCATAACAGATAGATATTCTACATTTGATGTGTGAGGCCATACACATACTAGCACACAGGCAGAAAAGATTGTGCCCCCTCCCTCTCTTCTCTTTTTGCACCAGTAGCCTCTCTCTCCTCTAAATTTGTGTACTCAGTACCTTGTTAATTAAGAGAACCAGACTCTTTGGGTCTCTATCTCGGAATTGACAACCATATTATGAGCTGCGCAGTCATTAAATTTCAAAACTCTAACAAACTACACAATGCTTGCCATTGCACCATTCATGCAGCTCATGCCAAGCAGCCCAGAAACAGTACTTGAGTCTCTGGAGTGTAAGAGGGAACAATACGAAGGATAAAATATCAATTGGTTACGCAAGCAGCAATATGTTATGTTTAACGTGATATAAGATCAAAGCATGGCTTAGAAGGAGTTTAACATTCTACATTCAAGATTAAGATAAAGGTATCATCTTCTCTCTAGGCTGTTTTCATTAAATTTTGCAGCCACTTTTGTACACAGCCTATGTTCTTTGGTAATATTTTATTTGGTGTACAACTTAAAATAAAACCCATAATTAAAAACCCATATTAACTAGAAATAACAAAATATACATTCTACTATAGTCACTTTCAGGAAAGAAAAATAAAAAATAAAAAATGATTCGAAATGACTAATAAACTACTCTACTGCAGGTAATAAAAAGAGAAATAAAGATTCAAACAATTAGAAGTTAAAAAGCTTACTCATCAATTCCAACTTCTCTATCTGATCCTTTATCACCTCAGGATCCTTCTTCAAAATCCCCACCTCTCTCACTTTCTTTCTTTCCTTCTTGTTCTGTTAGTGTCAAACACAATCGCAAGAATTTTAAAAATTCCAAGCTAAAATGACAGCAATTTTGTAATATAATTTTTTGAACTTACCACAACATAATAAACAAATAAAAATAAATAAATCAAATCCAATCATAAAAATCATCATATCAAACAAGAAAAAAAAAAAGGGAAGCAGATTTCAGTGGAAAAGCAAAGCAAGTGAGTGAAATTTTGCAAAGATTACGATTGACGGCTCTGACAGGGATTAAATTAAAACCTAAAAAAAAAGAGTGATAATTACAAAACAATTGGAAGTGAAAGAACTAATTACCCGTTTTAATTCCTTCTTACGGAGTTCCTTTCGATAAGCATCCGTAGGGTTCATAACTTTGCCTCCTTTCGTCGTCTTCATCTTCTTCGCCTGTCTTCTTTTTTATTTAATTCGTTCTCCTCCTTTCTCAGTTGCTTTCGGATTACTGCTACTGCTATCTCGATTTGTTCTACTGCATCGATTTAGGGGGCTTTTTTTCAGAATTAAATCGAAACAAACCTAGCAAAAAAATAAAATAAATAAGTGCCGGAGGCTTGTGCTTAGATTTTGAATGACATGTCTCTCGCTACTCCCTAAATCTTGAAATGGATAAAGGGCCTCCCTTTTTCTTTTTTCTTCTTCGAGCTGAATTATATTTTATCGGATGAGACACTTTGTTGCATTAATTTTACTATATATATATGTAAATATACATACTAGTATATTAGCAGCCATCCGTTGTGCTATAATATAATTTTTAAAAAATATTAAAATTATATAATAATATTTTAATAATATTATTAAACTTAAGTAAGTGGATTCTTCGGACCTAATAATAATATCAGATCCACCCCTGGATGCAGCAACCATATGAAATCCAAACATGATGATCAAATCTAAGTAGTTTGGATCTTGTGTGGTTGTGAAACTCAGTCACGAGTTTGTTATTATTACCCGACCCAAACACAAGTATTGTATCGCTATCAAACCCGAACTAGGATCTAACAAAAATTTAAGTGGAGATTTAAAAATTAATTCACGGTCTCTCCCGTGCACTTGCATGCTCGCAGAGACACGCACAAACACATGCTTGCATTACAGGATCCTCGCAAGGATGGTTTAGATCTCACTGAAGGTTCTTGTTTCTGTCCAGCATAATGTGTCATTTGCATTACAGGATCCTCGCAAGGATGGTTTAGAACTCACTGAAGCTTGATACAGGGAACTTCAACAATTCTTGATGAGGTAATCCTTCCGACATTCTATCCCAGGGGTTATACAGAAGGGGTCTGCCAAAAGATATAAATCAATTCATATTTATGGTCTTCCTGATGTTTTCCGTTTCTTTTCTGTGTGGTCGGTGATATTACAAGCGGAGCAGAAGGCGGAAGGAGCAGAAGAGGCCGACACTAGTTCATGAAACTGAGGCAAGAAAGAAGAATAAACGCTATACAGCTTGCTTCCCAATACATGAAGCTTCAACATCAGCTACCAAAAGATTTGGAAAAATGTTGGTATATTGACTAACTCATGCCTAAGAATTCATCCATTGTTCACAATTGCTCGGTGCTTGTTGAAGCAGAAACATATAGTTTTGAGTGTTTTCATTCATGACATGCAGGGTCTGCTGTGTGATTCCAAGTTATTCTACATTTTTTTTTGTGAGCTCGAGTTTCAGTTATGATTTTGAATGTCGCCTGTTTCTAATGTTTTGGTTTAGTCTCTTGCATCTACAGGAGCAATCTTTCGCCATCTTGTTAGTAATTGGTTCTAAAACAAAAGTTGAAGTGGAACTTTAACCTCTGGGCAGGCGTATTCCCTTCCTTTGAATGAAGCACAGTAATATGCTCGGAGCTGGCCTCTTCCTAGTAGTTCCGGGATGGAAAATGTGCTTGGAAACGAGTAGGAAATTTAAATCATTGTCTGTATCATTGAAGAACACAATCACCTCATGAATTGATTAAATACTCATCAATTCAGAATCACGCTAATTATGGAGCTTGGGTATTCTATTCAGTATTCAGCTAGAATCCCATTATCTGATGCATCATAAAATCTACTCCAAACCTAATCATCGTATACTAAAAACTTGAAAACCGCAGCCTCCCGAGACCCCTGCCGACTCAGTCACCACCCCCACTAGCGTGCGTACTGGATGGTAGATAATCTGTGTTACACTGTAGATCGGGTTTATTTTTTGCCAATAACAAAAAGGATGTTCACTACCAAATTTTTGCACATCATCGAAAGTTTTGTCCGTCGGTATTGAGACACTGATTCTATCACAAAATATTAACTACTAAATTTAAATTAGATAATGATTGTTCATCAAAAAAGCTTATCTTGGGTGATTTTTATTTTGTCGATTAATCCATTGATAATATAATTATTGATAAATTTACATATTAAAAAAGCCCACTAAATAAAAAATATTTACAAGCATAATCTCGTTAGTATGTACAACAGTGATTTTATTCATATTACCAAAAGAATAAAACTGCCGGTGATTTATATATTATTTGTGGCATTTCTTATATTTTTTTCTAAAATCTCTAAAACTCTATAAGGGATTTGATCCATTAATAATTCTATTTTTAATGGTTAATTGCATTTCAAGTAATTTTCTTAAATTTTCTAATGGATTTAGTTAATGGATTTGATCAGTCAGTAATTTCATAAATAATTTTTTTAATATTTTAAAAGTAATATAAACAAAACAAAAAATATTAAAAGAAATAAAATTAAAATAAAAAATTAAATATTTATTATTAATTTAAAAATTATTAACTTGAACACGACATAATAAGATCATGTGTTATGGGAATTAGTCGATTGGTAATTCTATAAATAATTTGTTTAATATTTAAAAATTAAAATAAATAGAACAGAAAAAAATGAAAATAAAGAAAAAACAAAAAAAACAAATATTTATTATTAATTTAAAAATTATTAGCTTGACTACCAAATAAGATAATATCTATGGGAATTTTGGCAAATTTGCCTCTGGGTTTGGCCCCAGGTATGGGTCCTCATACTTTTGCAGCTTATAACTTGGTAGGGTTTCATGGTTCTGGGCCTATTTCATTCAAGACTGAAATGGCAATAGTCTTGGTTGAAGGCTGTGCCTTTTTTTGGTAGTTTCAGCTCTTGGGTCCAGAGAAAAGCCTGCTAGGATCATACCAAAACCAGTCCAGCTTGCATGCGTGGTCAGTATCGGCCTCTTTATTGCTTTTGTGGGCTTGCAAGTTCATCAAGATTTTGGCCTTGTTGGGCCTGACCAGTCCAAGCAGGTGACAGTAACCGACTGCTCGAGCACAAATCTGGTGACCGGAGAGTGCATTTCCGGCGAAATACGGAGCCCAATATTCTAGCTTGGTTCAGTAGGTTTACCAATCACATGTCATGGGTTAATGAAGGAAATTAGTAGCATGGTACATGGTACTATACTTGTCACATTGATATCATGGATTCGAGGAACTGGGGAGGTGGTGACAATAATTACAAGTACTTCAAGATAGTTAGTAGCCTTATTCTATGAAGATATGCTAGGCAGGCAGGCACCACTGGCATTTTGTACACAATGGCAGAAATTGGAGGGTTTGTGAACGAAGAAGAGAGTTTTGTACACACCATAATTTTATATATATATATAGGAGTTCATTGTTCATCACCGTAATTATGGGGGATAAATCAGCTTGTTTACATTTGTGAAGAACATTGAAAAGACTATATAATTTTAAACAGATTATGTTAGAAAAATGTTAATAATGCCAGAATACATTTCTTGTTTAAAATAATTTAATCCAATCTATATCACAAAGATTTTACTTGTTTAAAATAATTTAATCCGATCTAGATCTATATCACAGAGATTTTAATATCAAGTATATTCTAGAAGTAATAAAAAAAATTAGATAATTAAAACATAATTTAAAAAAATAGATAATTAAAACATAATTTTCTATAATAATTTAAGATTTGCTTCTCAAATATTATTGGTTCAAGTCCCATAAATTTCAGAATCATTAAATATTTATATAATTATTAACTTTAAAACTTATAAAAATAGTTATGACATGTACAAATTAAATCGAACATCTATATTAATCTAAAATTAAATTATTTAAGATTTTTTTAATAAAACAAGTTGGACCAAAACTAAATCCGGTAAAAGTATCCTTGAAATGTGGTTTCTTTCAAAGTATAAATCTTTTATTGTTTTTTCCTAAATCAAGTAATTAAAGAGATGATCTTAAAGTTAAATAAGAGACCAAAAGGTCAAAAAGAAGAAGAAAGTTTGGGGAGAGAACTTACAAGGCTCTGGCTCTGGCTGAGAAAGTAGGGGGAAACCCTCAAGAGTTTTGAGTTGGTAAGCAGGAATCAAAGTGAACATAGGAAAGTACGGGGATTGTTTGTTTATGCTTTTCAAAATATTTTTTAAAATATTTTTACTTGAAAAAGAAAAATCAAATTAATAATTTCTTAAGACATTTTTTTATCTTGTTTGATGTCATAATATTAAGAATAAAAATAAAATAAAATAAAATACTTTACATTTTCTCTGTGTTTCTTTAATAGATGAAGATCTCATTCGCCAAAAAAACAACATAGCAGGTCGCTCAAGCCTGAGCAAAGCACAGGATATTACAAGCATGTAGAGCTCTGAAGAATCAAATAAAGCGTGCAACCTTCTATCATTACATATAACAATGTACTTCGGATCGACAAGGACATTTTGCAATGGCAACATCTTGTGATGTAGCCTCAACTGGACAAAATTCAGAAACAGCTCTTTAAAAGCATCGGCAAACCAGCACTGGCAGCATAACAGCATTTATGATAAGGCTATGGTAACTTAGGCAGGGTATTTTATATAATATAAAATAACATCGCAAGGGAATAGTTTGTAGTGCAAAATCAGATTTGGAGAACTCGTCGGGTTAAAGAAAAGCATACAAGATATGGTTCATCAGTAGTCGCTATCAAAGAGCTAATCATATGGAATGAATCGAGCACAATATAAGCCCAATGCTTCTCACTAGAATTTTTATCAGCTACATCTACCAACTGGTTCTTCATGTCAAAATCATCATTCCTTTTTCTCTCGTGCACTTTCTCACCCTTTATCTAGTCTCTTTGCTACCCAGGCCAGCTTCTTTTTGGGATCTAAAGGAGGCACCAGCATGATGAGACAATCTCTTAGTACCAGCTCTGGTTTTTCTGCTTCCTTCAATGCCCAAGTTGGCTTTCGACAATCCCCAGTTAGACAAGTCAACTAAAGTTTCCCCGTAATCTTCATGTTTCTTCCCTAATTCACTATTGATCATGTCACTTGATTCTTCAACGCGTTCTGCTTTAGAAACAATCTTCTCAGCTCCAGTCTCTTTTTTATTAGTTGAAGTATTTTTTGCGACCATTTTGGCTTTTAACACATCATTCTTCAACTTGCTCTGGCCTTGACAAATCTCCTCGCCAGCGAGGTTAGGGGTACTTGACACATGTACGTTCATTGAACCTTTATCCTTTGGGAGGCATTGACCATATTCAGTGTTAAAATTTTGAGTATTATTTCCAGTCCTTTCCTTGTGATTTCTTCTCTCAGAAAAATCCAGCCTTTCACATGCACTCTTATCATAGATATGGACTTCAAAGTGTGATCCCATAATGTAGTTGAAAATTATAAAATCTCCAAGTTCTAGCCCATGGTCTGAGGCAAATGCACTCCAGCCCTCTTGTAAAACAAAGGAATCATCCAGAATGGATACTTTTACTTTCCATCGTTGCCCACTTGAATCCTCGAGGAATGTTTCTTGGCCATTCAATGATGACACCATTGGAGTGAATTTGGGTGGAAAGTACTGCGATGGTATCACGATATTAGAAGTGATAAGCACATTGCTCATGTTCAGAAGTAAATAAGCTTGCAGTTACCTTATGAGGCACTGCTCAAGAAATTCAAGCAAAACACACACACACACTGGTCATACTTGAAAGTAAGGAAGTGATGCCACCTGTAGGGAAATAAATTCCACTTCTGAGCAGACACCTAATATTATCAACGATTTTTTAAGAAAACTTGCATTTCATAGCGTCCACAGGATGATCACACAAAGAAAATCATAGCAGTGCTCAAATGGCATATTGAGAAGAAAAACACTGAAAAGCCGAGTAGCCTAAAGAGGAGGAGAGGGATTGTTATCATACCAAAACTGTAAGAAACTGACCACCAATCAAGACTTTGAAGAAAGAGGAAACAAGAGTCCTTGACTTTGTCCTGTTCCCGTGAGTCATCAAGCAGTTCTGTGTGCACATGGGACAAGCTTCCACCTTGCTAGTCATCTCTATTCCCTTCAGCTGAACTCTCTCTTACATTAGAAAGATTATAATAAGAAGGGCTTCTTGTTAAAAAAAAAAAAAGGCAAAAGGAAAGGGAAAAAAAAAAGCACCAAGAGGAGAACTATTTACAAAATGAAGGAGAAGAAAACAAAGGGTAATGGACACCAAGTGAAACACCCTAATGAGTTAGAAGGCAAGCCAGAAAATTTACAGGTCTAGGAATATCCATCTACATTTTCCTATCTTGTTTCCAACTCTAAGTGTTGTAAATTCCATGCTGCTATCAAATAATTGGAAAACGGAAGTCATAAACTACTTGACCTGCAAAGTTAAAATGAGCATCTGGATTCACATAGACATCTGAAGTATATTCAAAATGCCCCAAATCATAATCAATAACTCAGATTGTAATTAATTACTGCAAAGGAAAACATCTACAAATTGCTTCCAAAACAAACTATCAACAAATGTGATGCACTATGTGTTGACAAAAATGTGATGCACTATACTCAAAATTCCAAACGCTCTAGGATGAATTTAGATCAACACTTTAGCAAATCTAGTACGTACTCTTATCCTGGAGCTTATTATTATAACAAACATCGTTTGCTATTGCGGTTTGGATGCTTTTAAGAGTATTTATTATCTGAAAAGGCACCAAATCGATGCTTTTTAAGAGTTTTTAAATGGTTTTGATATGATATGTCGAGATCATTAAAAATATAAAAATCACTTTGAAAAAAACAATTTCACTGGCATTGTAAAAAACACACACCAAAGTTTTAGCAGTACAAAGTTCAAAAGAGGCGAATAAGTGATGGATTTTAAAACAAATATTACAAAGCTGAGAGTTTTCTTCGTTCAATAGTCACGGATCATAGTTTCAGATTGCAGCAAATTGGGGAAACTCTAGGGCAAAATAATGTCCATAACAAGACATGAAAAAGTACGGTCGCCAAAATGATATGAAGGAGAAAACAAGCTATCTATATAACAAAAAAAAAAAAAGAAAAAAAAAAAGGANCTATCTATATAAACAAAAAAAAAAAAGAAAAAAAAGAAGGATGCATTTATTCTAAAAGTATTGGAGAGAACATAAAATTTTAGATGACCTAAGCTCAACTTACTACCATGGCATTTTGCAACACTGACCTCTGATTCCTATAAGGGAACAGGGTGGGACCAAGACAAGACAGCATCCGAAAAAAAAGTCCATGAAATGTGCTTTCCTTCAAAGTATACATCTTTTTTCCTTTCCTTTTGCCTAAATCAAGTAATTGGGGGAATGATTTCGGGGCAAATCCACGGTATGAGAAACAACCCACGAGAGTTCGAAAGGAAAAAAAAGAAAAGAATATTGCTAGCTCCCTGATCTATTAAGGTGGATGTGGTTCCCGAATTCCAACCATGCACTAGCGTTTTCTTATAAACACAACATCTCCTTAGTCCATTGAAGAGAGAGAGAAAAGAGAGAGTGTTAAAGGGGTTAAGAAACCACGAAACCCCAAAATCGAGAAAGATTTTAAAGTGATCAAGAGACCAAAAGGCAGAAAAAGAAGAAGAAAAAATGGAGGAGAGAACTTACAAGGTGGTGGCTCGTTTTCTGGCTGTGATGAGAAAGTAGGTGGAAACCCTCGAGAGTTTTGAGGTAGTAGAATCTATGCGTGTAGGAAATCAAAGTGAACAGAGGAGAGGAATCTCTTTCAAACTCTATATTTGTTTGCACAACTGGTTTTCCTTCCATGAGAAACTATTTATACTGCTGCTACTTCCTTCTACGTGCTCGGCTTGTTCCAGCCGTCCATCCTCTTCCCGACCTAGTATTATTTATTTGTTTATCGCTTGTACGACACCGTTTCATTTAGGGAAATCTTTAGGCTTGTTTGCCACTATAATTATGATTATTTTTTAAATAATTTTTTATATTAAATTATAAGTTAATAATATTTTTTATTTAAAAAAAATTATTTTTGATATTAACATAATAAAATAATCTAAAATAAATAAATAAAATAAAATTTTTAAATTTTTTAAAAAACTTTTTTAAAAGATAAAAATAAATATAAAATTTAATTCTTGTCTCACTTGACAGGAGCATCGTTTTTTTTAAATTAAATTATTTGAATTATAGAAATCAATTTCGTTAATATTTTTTTAAATAAAAGAATTTTGAAAATCGATAGCTTGAAAAATTACTTGTAATTTATTTATGCAATACTATAAAAGTTCACACCTCTCAATTATAAATTTTTAAAGTTATTGATTTAAGAAAGTGATTTAATAAAACTAAAGAAAAAAAATGAAGTTGAGCTCAGTAGAAAATGTATTTTAATATCACAGGAAAGAAATTGAGATCCTATCCATAAACTAAGTGAAAATAAAATTGCATTACATTAAAAAACACTATAAAAATTTGTTAAAATAAAAGGAAAAATCAATAAAAAAATTTTAAAAAACCTAATATTAGAAAATAAAATTAAAAATTAAAAAAATAAACAAAAAAAATCTAGCTACACAAGTGTGGTATGGGTGGCCCGACATGCCTAGGGTTAAAAAATCTCAGGTTGGTATTTCTAGGGTAATTTTTTTAATATTTAGTTTTTAAGAGGTTTTTAAAATAAAATATATAAACAAGTTATATATTATCTATTTCTTTTAAGATTTAAGCTGAGCGAATAACTTAAGAAATCAAAGTTGGTGACTTTTTTATATAAAAATTAATTTTTAATTTATTTTAACTTAAATACTTTATACATCTTTATAAACTTATATATAATATCAAATAATCTAAAAGTAGATCCAAAATCATAAAAGTAAATTGAAACAAAAAACTTTCATATTCATATTTATCATTTCAAGCGATGTAAGTTCCAAAGAACATATAGGTAATACTCTTTCTATAGAATGAAATTAATTGACAATAAAATTTATTTTTTCATAAGTTAAATTGATATCAATTAAGATTTTCTTTCTCTATCATCAAAATCTAACAATTATCTCTATCTACTATTGGAAATTAATAATTTTTTTTTTCTCAAACCAAGAACTGAAAAATAAAAAAAAATAAAGTTTGTATCATAATTGAATTCTTAAAATATTGAGAAATTGAAAAGTTACAATTCAAAAGGTAAAAGGACTAGAGTGAAATTTTTGCTCCATTTTTTAAACACAACCATTTTTATCCTTGTTTTACACTTTGATCCCTTCCTTTTTAATTGTGTTCCTCCTTAAAAATTCTTGATAAATTGATCATGAACTTATGAACTTAGACATAAAAGGATGTAATTAAAGAGAAATAAAGTTTGAAAACTAAATTTATATATATATATATAATTCATTATAGATTTTCACAATAAAAACACTAAGAGTTTTAGAGTTCATTGTGATATAATAATTATAACAGTAAGGAAAAAAGATTTCAAACCTATAAAGAAAGAATAAAAAAAAATGACAATTAATACATCTTAACTATCCAAATACACACCCCATGAATTGTGATTAACATAGTCAAATCTGATATGGTTAGTGTTCTATTTTTTAATTAAAATAATAAATTTTAGTTTCAAAGCATTTCAACATGTTATTTTAGAGTTGTATTGTTTATATATATAATTCAAAATATTAATTCAACATACATACTTTCAAATTAAATCCAAAAATAAATTAACTTGAAATTACACAATTCAAATTCCAAATATACAACATAAAGTGTCTAAATATAATCTTAAAATTTAAACATTCCTATCTATGTTATATATTGAATCAAAAATAAAATAAAAAGAAATATCCAAGCGAAGCTAATGTTTTTCTAGTAAAAATAAAAATTTAAACTATATAGAAATTAACTTGATTGACTTGATGAATCAAAAAACAACTTGAATAACTTGTAAAAATAATATTTAACTAAACATAATTCAAGATGACATCTTTTTAAAAAAATATTAAAACAATAACATATTTAATTGATTTAGATCAATTTAGGTTAATCTTTCAAATCCATGACTTAGATCATAAGACCATAATAATTCTATATAAAGCATATATAAACAAATTATTAAACTCAATTTTACATGTCAAACCTGTGACATTGTTTTTAAGGTAAATGGGCATCATTTAAAAGTTTACTTTATTAATTTTCTTAGTGAAAATAAATCCATTGGTTTGAATGATCTTTTAAATAAAGCTTGATTTTTTTTTCTTAATTTTTTTTTGTGTTGGATCATAAAACTAAGATAACCAAAAAGAAAGCAAACCATAACAAATTATAAAATCTAATTTTTTATAAACCCAATGTTAAATGATAAAATTAAAAAAAAAATATTCATAGAATAAAACAAACAGGATGAAACTAAAACATCTTGTCTAGAACTTAGACAATAAATCTTAAATTGACGAAGATTCAGAGTGAGATGAAATATATTTCATGTTGTTCTATTTTTTAAAATAATACGAGATATATCAGTCATTTTAGGCAAATCAATATGAAATTAATAATATTTAAATCATTAGTTAAGTTTAAAAGCTACATAGTATAGAAGTTTTTGTATTGAAGGAGGGGATCATAAGTGAAGATAAAGTAAAAATGAGTGAGTGTTCAAAGTAGTCAATTCATGATGTATATAAACCAAATTGATCAATTTTGTGATATCGAAAGCATCTTTCATACCATATATTTTTAATACCATATATTTTTAATGAGCTAAAATTTTATAAGAAGATATAATACACTTAAAATTATATTGTAATAAAACTTCATGTTAATCAAAGGTTGGAAATATAGTACTTGAATTGGTCAAAGTTATTGTTATTATTTTGACAAATTTATCAATAAAGTATTCTTTATTAATTATTTCCAGCCTAATCAACCCAAACATATAATGAGTTAATTTGGATAGCAAAGAAAGATAAATGAAGGTCTATATAAGCCCCAAATTGGATTCCTAATATGCTTGAATTCATTGAAGAATTAGAATTTTTTTTTTTATAGGATATATGTTGTTGTTAAGGGCTCTATAAATACTCTAGTTCCAATTATTTTTTATTTGTTTTAGATTTTTTTAAATTTAATTAGTTTGGATTCTCATTCTTAATTTATGCTTTTGAAATTGATTAATGAGCAAAGATTAAGTTTAATTATTAATTAACTATGGTTTAAAATTCCGATCTATACTTTCATTTATTAGTATATCTTTTAGGTTAGTTTTGTATGTAAATCAATTTAGAACACAATAATAGATTTATTTAAGTTTTATTTTTAAAAGTATAAATACTTACAAAAATATTCAAACTTTATAATAATATTATTATTATTGAACTTAGTCAGCTTTTGTGAGAGAGATTCTAGTATTTTTTTATTTAATAAATTAAAATAATTTATGATGGATTAACTGATTTTGTAATGTTTTTTTTATATTTTTTATTTTATAAATTGGTATTCATAATAAAATAAAGGTTTTTATTCCAATAATATTAATATTTTAAAATATATTTTCATTATGTTATTCTTCTGTCAAACCTGATTCACTTTCCAAAACCCATTACGAGAATCCCATCCATGTCTAATTAAAAGGATTGGTCTTCTAGCTTTCTATGACTTTTTCAGATGATGGGCTGTATCATATTACAGGCCGAGAGAACCCGTTTGTTAGAAAGCTGGGGGGAGGGAATTTTTCAACGAGTTTCCTGAGCCTGGATCAGTTAAAAATGAATCTAAATTATATAAATCTCTTATAGTAGCATGATTAAACTGAACTGAAGATAAATTTGGAATTTAACACCAAAGGATGGTGAAAATGAAAGCGAAACTTTTGCTGCTTACGACCACCATTCTTTCGTCTCTGCCTTGGAAATGCCGAGTCCTATCTCATTAAATGCAGGAAGCTTCCCTCATAATTAAGGTGGGTAAGTGTTGATCATCCGTTTACTAGTCAAAGTCTCCATCTCTCTCTATCTACAAAAGAACAAAAAAAGGGGAGGATGATTATAGACCTAATGGTAATGCATGTATTGTGATGCATTTGAGAAGATTGGCTTTTGTTTCTTTGTACTCTGTTCAACATTTTTTATTAGTACTAATCCATATTTCACCTCACAGAGGGTGCTGCCATGCAATAAATCATAGTCGAGCAGAGTAGCATTAGCCTTGACTCTGCCTATCAAGGGTTGAAATTAGCAAATCTTTAAATCCAGCTCTGGTGATCAAAATGAATTAATTAGGATTTAAATACATTATCTTTTTCCCGAACTCGTTCTTTCCAAAAAAGCTTGTTTCTTGATTGGAGGGCTTACCAACTCCTAACTGCACCACCAAAAGGCAGACTGTCCAGCACCGAGAACAAAGTCAAACCATGAATCCCAACTGTTTACCAAAATAAAATCAACTGAAAATTTTAAAAACAAAAGAACGAGAAAAAAAAATCTCTCATGTTATATGTGATGGGTTGTGAGTTTCATGACCGAGTTGCCTCGTACACTTGCTTTCTCACCTCTTCCAGGCTTTGGACTCCAAAGAACGAACTTTCCCTTTTATTTCTTTGATTTTTGTTTTTGTCCAACAAGCAAGAAAAGCTTCTACTTTCCTTTTTTGATCATTTGTTTCTTGGAATACTTGTTCTTCTGTTCTTGAAAATAATAATTCAAGTAAATTTAGACCACAACCTAGTAAGGGAGATGATGGACTATCTTGAGCTTGCTGCAATGTCATCTTACAAAGACTCCCTTAAGGTTCTCGAGGCTGATATTCAGCATGCTAATGTGTTGTGAGTGTTTCTATTTTTCTTTTTCTTTTTGGGGATATTGGTTTTCTTTTCTGTTTATATTCGTTTAGTTGGATTCTGCTGCTGTTGAAATTCAGGAAGTTTTTGGCCTGTTTGTTGTGTTTCTTTTGTAAACTGTCATCTTTTTTCTAGTAATGTTATTACTATGCTATGGAGAACCAGAAAAATTCCATGATTACATGTGCAATTCCAGGCTTTCTCTGACAAAACACTGATCTGGGCAATTATGGTTTGTTGACAGTCCACGCTTAGTTCTTGTTGATGAATCGCTCAGTTCTTGTTGATGAATTGAAGTTATAGCCTGTAATAATAATTAAGAAAAAACTTGGCACACCAGAAATGATGCAACTGCTTCTGTTTATAGCTATTTTGCATTTTCAAGAGCAAGCCTTTGTGCTAGAAAATATGTTGTTTCTGATGTGTTGTGTGTGCTATAATTTGCAGAGAGCCTCATTTATGCTACTATTTTGGTTTCTATGTTTTGTTTGGATTTTGGAGCATTGTAAAGCATAACTGAATTCTGGACTGTTAAGACTGCAACACTACTTCTTTGAGGTCATTCATGTTTGAATTTACTTGAGGGTTGACATTTGCAGGGCAGCTTCTATTCCAAGAGCCAAAAGTGGTTCCTGTCTACAAATGAAACTGGTTTATAATCACCTGGCACCCATTTTTCTGTTTTTGCTCCAATGGATGGATTGCTCTTGTACCTGTCTACTTTCAACTTATTTTAACCTTTTCCACATTGTTGCATACAAGGTCGGTCAGCTGTTTACCTGCTTATTATGCTTTAATCTTTCAAACTAAACAGTTTGTCTTTTCCTTTTCAGGAATCAAACAACAGTTCTTTAAATTTGGTGATCTGAATAATTACTTCTGTTTTTAGGTTTGCTCAGACAGGAAGCCGAAGATTTCTTCGTGCGGACGGAAAGCAACTATTAGGCAATTCTATGGTGTGTACAAAAAATGTACTTCCTCCATAGTTTTCATATGTAAAGAATGACTGTTGATAACATATACAGAAAATGGTACACGGATGGGAATTGTGGCATATATTGCTTTGCATAACATTCATCATATTTCTGGTTTTCTTTTTTTTCATGAGTGATTAGTTACATTAAGAACTTTACACAGGAATTCATTCTTGAAAGCCATAATGTTGTTAAGAATTGTGTTTCCAAGACTTCCTCGTGATAAATCCTCTATAGGATATAATATCTTGACATCCTATGTTTGGAAAGTTTTTTGGTTCTCATGCTTAGATATATCTATTGAACTCTGACTGGCTCAAAATTGCAGCTGTTATATTACCATCACTTCAGCGTCTTCATGGTGATACAAAGGAGCCAGACGTAACTCAGGAAGAAGGCCCCTTCCTGGAGATGATTGTCAAGAACAGACTAGAAGATAGGAGGAAGCTTTCAGATGTAGACCTGCTGAGGGAAGACGAATGTGGGATCTGCTTGGAACCTTGCACAAAAATGGTTGTGCCAAGCTGCTGCCATGCAATGTGTATCAACTGCTACCATGAATGGTGTGTAATTTGTGAAGCTTGTTTTCTCTTTCATTTCTGATACTGTCCACCATTTAGTGTTATAGTGGAAAAGGCCCACAGGTTCAACATTTGACACCGATTCTTTGCAGGAAAACAAGGTCAGAATCTTGCCCATTTTGTCGAGGCAGTCTGAAGAGAGTAAATTCAGAAGATCTTTGGGTCCTCACTTGCAGTAGTGATGTGGTTGACACTAACACCGTATTAAAGGAAGATATCTTGAGGTTCTATCTTTACATAAACAACTTGCCAAAAGATATCCCGGATGATCTATTCCTGATGTATTATGAGCACCTAATCTAATCTGATAGACAAGGTGAATGACATTTCAAATTTGGATAAAAAGAAAGCAGGCATCACATGGACATAAAGTCTGGTTAGGTTTCCACATTGAAATTCCCCTTTGATAATTTATCTACTGTTTAGAATAATGTAGATGATCAATGGAAAAAACCCCGGCTATTGTGTTCAGAATGACATTGGGAATGTGTAAGGCTAGAGAAAGGAACATGGAGATACTTCAAATGGTGACATCTGCCACTTCCAATTCTCTAAGAAGCTTGTTGCTTTGGGAATTTGTCACGGTATCATGAATTGACTTTGACTGTTGGACTGATTTATGAGAATGATATGCTGAAGAATGAAAGCCAGTCATGCATTTTGCTGTGCCATTGAAATCTTTAGATCTTCATCTTTCGAACAATTTGGATGCTTTAATTTTTAACATGCTGACCTTCTTAATTGTAACATAACTATTAGCAAGTTTCCTTCAGTATAAGGGGTGAATTCCATGCTTGTTCACGCATTTTTCTTTTTCCTGCTTTTAGAAAGGATTCCACAATCACATTTCAGTTGAAAGGTGAAACATTAGATGCATGAAGAAACTTTTTATGTTCTCACTTAGTGAGTTCATGATTACGTGTAGTATTCTCTAGTGATGTCCATGTCAAGCTTGAATTTGCTAAATTCTCCATGAAATGATACCAGAACAAGTTGATCAATATAGTATTTTGGTTTCTTGCATATTGCATGCATGCGTGACAGAAATCATGAATTAGTAGTTTGGAGGTACTACATTCCACATCTTCAGAATACTTGAAATTTCAGTTTATGTCCCTACATAATCTATAGGAAGAAAAGGTCAGAGTTTGTGAAGAATGTCTACATGGTATGATTTCCTGCTCAACTGACCAGAACAGAAGAAACATAATTGTGATCTGCTAAGTATATGAGTAGAACTGTTGCGCTGATGCCTGTTTCATATTCTGAAAGGCAAGCTCATTTGTTTCTCTCTCTCCTTATTTCTCTCTTTTTCTGTACACCGTTTCAGAACCCGGTCTGTAAATACCACATTTTAATTTTTCATTGTCGGAATGTTGAAGCCATTATGTTTCTCCTCAGCAGCATATTGCTGAAGGTTTAAGTCTCTAGCTGAGAGCAGGAAATGTTTAGTCCTGCACAATCAACCACTCAGGTTATTCACATTGATTTCCTTGTCAAAGAAGTTGACGCGGAGAAGTGTGTGGAGAGTCTTATAAAAGCAAGATAACATGCAATGCTAAAGTAGAGTCTACCTGTACTGTTGCTAATTCCAATAGGATCTTAGCATGTTCTGAGAGGAAAACTATAGAGGGGAGGATAGAAGGGTTAGAGAAGAGAGCACAACTGCACAAGGATTGCTGGGTAAAGAGAAAAGGCAGAATTCTGGCTGATATTTAACTGCATTGTTGAGATTACTCTTTTTGCCGTCTGCTAAAGTAAAAAACAGAAAAATTGGTTGTGCTAGAATGTGTTGCGCATCCTATATGATCTTTAAACCCAGAAGCCAACCCTTCGATGAAGTAGTTGGGAAGTTTTAGGTCACAAGCTACTGGCAAATCATGCAGTTATGAGTCTATTTTAAGAAGAATTGCTTTAATTTGACGAGGTTCACAGATGACGGCGGTAATGGGGTGATGCCAAACAATTCTAGCATCAAGTATACATCAGATGGAATTTAAAAATAAGACTTGAAAGCAACTAAACGAATTTCTCTTTTTATTCTGAATCTGGCAGTAAATGAGTGGTTGCTCGTTATTTCTTAGGCTAGGGTCGCATTCACCATCCATAGTGTTGCTACCAGCAACTATGACATTATTGAGTAGTATTTTGATGTAATAACAAATTGATCAAGATGGGATTGGATGTATATAATGTTACACTGAAACACCCTTGCTGACAGGCTCCAGGAAACTTCATGTTCGCAAAAAGTTGTGAGAGAATCATTTTTCGTGTAAACAAGCATGTTGCAAGAAATTGAAATCTTGTCAGCATATTATCTTGAACAGTTATTTAAATCTGAATTTTTGTTTTAGCACTCACTCTGTTATGAGATTCAAGTGCCCTGATGTATGGGTTTGCTTTCGCAAGGATATGATAATGTAGTCAGGCAAGAAGAAATCCAATTCATTGAAGCATCATCAACCTATTCTTGATGAGATATCCAAAGTAGCACGCTTGTATGATTCAAAGACTGAAGCTGCAATATCATTAGAGTGCGTCCATAGGAGGCTAGAAATGTTTTCTTGAGGAACATAAGCTCAGTTTTCTATTTCTGTGAGCTACATAAAATCTCCTTCAGGATCTATCTCCCTGTCATTTTGGGAAGCAAAGCATTCTCCTTTATTTCTTTATCTTGCTCCAAAATCGAAGCAAAGCATCTCCTCGAGTTCAAATACGTCTTAAATTATGAAAAGAAATGTCAAAGACTGAAGAAAGAATCTCTCACACAAAGTATATTTGGTGACTTCCACATGAATATTTTGAACTGCCAACTCAAGTACTCAAACATATTGCTAGATCTCATTAACCATGTACACCATTACTAAGCTTATTAGATCAGGTGTTAAAAAATATTTAGGATGGAAATACGTATAAAGTTGACTTGGAGTTGTAAAAATAATGTCTTTAAAATGTTTATTGTATTTTTTTTGTACATCAATCAGCCATAAATTATCACATATTAAGTTTAAAGTGCTCTTTTTTGATATTATAAATATTTATATAATAAAATTAGAAAACCTGCTAAAAAAATTATCCCATCATAGCTTAATTTACTACACCATGAAAACTCATTTATAAACATTAAGAGGGAGTATTTCTTTCAAAATGTGGGATATACATCATTTTTTTCTTTACTCATTGACAAAAACAATTAACAAGTGCTGTTTCCTGCCTCTCAAGGAAGCAAATGGAGGATGACTGTGCTCCACTCAGAAACATGCGACTGAGTACTTTATACATGGCTTCAGTGAGATGAACTCCATCCCAGTTAATGTACTGAGAAGGGTTTGGGCTAGCACTTGCATCAGATGAGCCAATCATGTTGAAAACACTTAAAATTGTAAGGTGGACCTCCTGATCCCCAGCATGCCATGAATGGCTCTTTGAAATCCGTACTTCTTCGGATTCTTCATAACCATGGGGTAAGCATTCCAGTAGTCAAGATAAGTAATGACTCATCAGGGAACTGTTTCCTGAGATCTTGCACCGTCTTTTGGTAAACAACAGTATGGGTGTAGGATTGATTGTTTAGAGTCTTCACGCAGCCTAAATCATCTCTGTCATCTACAGGGGCCATGGCCAGTGGCAAGCATCCTGTAGGAGGCAGACCTTGAACAACAATATTTTTACACCTTTCTTCAGAAATGCCTGTAATTTCATAAAGTCAAGTGCCATAAATGATATCATCAGCAGTATTGATCTTGCTTGTTAATTAGAATGGAATTATTGCCATGTAGAAACACAAGAGCTCGGTTATTACCAGTAGGAATCCGATGATGATGATGATGATTGATTGCAAGCTTCCTAATTGTGTCACTTGACACGGAAGATCCAACAATGTATGCATAGTCATTGACTCCGATTTCACCAACCCAGATCAATGCATCATCAAGTACTGCCTTGCACTGAGGCCTCGATGACCCTGCCCCTGTGCATCCCTCACTCTCCAAGAACTTGTTGAACCAAATCATTTGAGTTTGAATAGATTGAGGAGTCATGGCAAAGTTAAGGTTGTTCCTGACAAATAAAGCGTGATTTATTGCTTTGGAGCCAGCAACAGCAAAGTTGATCCCATGAGGTGCGTTGCCCTTGCGGCCAAGGTAAGGTGGCAAGTATGGTAAGGATAATGTTTAAGCTACAAAGTCAATCACAAGCCGCCCATCAGAATATCTGTTGGCGGGGTGATGAAAGAAGGTGCTGCGGTGTGGGGGGCTTGAGACATGGCGAAAACCAACAGGACCTGACGCAGAACTGGTGTTGCCAGTGTCTGTAATGGAATCACCGAAGGCATATATTTTCTTGAAGGAGCCACCAAAGGACTGAGCTGTACTAGTAAAGGCAAAAACTTTCAGAACAGAAAAAGAAAATAGCAAGTAGTGTGATATGATGATATGTGTGGAAGGAGAAACCATTTTCTCAAGGTTCACAGGCTTAGCACTTAGCAGCTTCTACCTGGGATATGATATGTGCAGCTTGTATATCTCTGATCTTTTTGTGAATGGCAGTTTGTCCTTGCGATTTCAATCATGTTAGCATTTTGCAGATGTACTGAGATTTTTTTTCAAATTAAACTGCCATAAGCTTTCAAGATAGATACTTACTAGATTTGATTCCGCGTCACGACACGGATCTGTATTTTTTCTCCTAGAAAAAGACGATGTTTAGACATTACACTACATGCATGTTTTAAATAAATAAATGATTCGAATTATATCTCTTATTAATTTTATTTTATTCAGACAATAGTAAATAATAAATAATCAAATAGAAAAACCACAATAATACAAGAAAAACACTCTTGAAAGTATATAATTGGATGTAATCGATTCAAGATAACGTGATAAATATATAAATTAAATAATAAAAACAAGTTAATTTATAGTAACTTATAAAATTCATAATTTAAGTTATGGGATGAGTTAACTTAAAATATATATATATTAAATATTAAAATAAAAAATAAAAAAATGAAAGAGAACAACAAGTCACATCAACTCTTCATAACCCTAATTATTAAACTAGATGTATTATAGATAACAAAATTAATAAATTTAATCATCAACAAATCTAATGTTAAATAATGAATTACCATTATTATTATTATTATACATCAGATTAAATATTTCTATATAAATAACAATTTTTGCTTTGGTATTTATTAGTGCTACGGCAGCCAGACAACGTGCCAGGTACTGCTACCAGCTCTTTTTACAATTATTTTTTATATATTTTTATTAAATAAATACATCATCTTTTCAATTATTAATTAAAAATTTAACGATAACTAAAACAAGTCCACACTGCCGACACATTTTCTTCCACGCTTTTTCAATACCTTAGCTAGTAATTATTAAGACCTCTATGTCCCTGCAATCTAGAACACAACCTTAAAAAATACAACACGAGTGATCATGATGTGAAACAAGTACCCAGACAACGTGCCAATGTGTTGATTGCGATATCACCTCTCGGGGTAGGACTAGTGATTCTTTGAAGGAGGGTTTTTAGAGCTCAAGCTCTCGGAGACTCGAAATGACAGGGAGAATCAAGGAATTTTTTTTGAAAAATATCTGTAAAATTGTTTTTGAGGAATGAGATAAATAACATGATTTAACACCACTACTATTCATAATTATATTTTTAATAAAAATCATTATTTTAAATAACAATTATATAATACAATCATGGTTCTCAATCGCGATTACTGTAAATATATAAACACCCATATATTTTTTATAGTCATTACTTATTAAAAACAATCTAAAAACTAAAAAATAACTGAAAAAATAGCTTTTAATAACCAAAAACAACCTTCAATTCTCCATTAAAATCATCTTTTCCTTTTGCAAACCACTTGGCCAAGCTTGATTGATAGCCTACTTGCTATTAAAATTGGTGGAACCACCATCTAGCCATTAAAAAATCAAGATAAAATAACTTTGTTATTTCTTAGTTTTATGAGTTTTATTATTGAATTGAGATATTTTGAATTTTGATTCATAATAATCATTTGTGTTATATTTGATAATTGAGTATTTTGTTAATGTTGAGATAATTTTAGATTTTAAATAATGCAATTATATGTGTTTTTACATAATTAATGTTATGTATGGAATCAATTAGGTTTGAATTTGAGAATTTAAGGTTTAAATTGATTTTTTGGTTACTTGCTGAATTTAATTTAATAGTATTGTTGATTTGAGAAAAATTTTAAGTTTTGATTATATGATTATTTGTGTTATATTTGATAATTGGGTATTTTGTTGATTTTGTTGATGTTGAGATAATTTTGAGTTTTTAGTGATGCTAGTTTATGTGTTTTTATACCATTAATGTTATTTTTAAAATTATTTAAATTTAAATTAGAGAAATTAAAGTTTAAATTGATTTATGGGTTACTTGTTGTATTTAATACTATTGTTGATTTAAGATAAATTCAATCAACTACACTACAATCTAAAATATAAGATTAAGATGAATTTTCTTGAAAAATGAACATTTTTATGTGCTTTTCTTAGAATCAATTTTTTTTTACTAATAATTTAAAAAGGATTTAAAAATTATAGTTCTCTATAAGCTTCGAGGTTTGAAATTTAGGAAAAATAAACATAACTAATTGCTTTTCACCAAAAAAAAGAAAAGAGATTTCAATAAAAAGAGAAAATTAATTAAAAATAATGGATTTTAATTTTAATTTGGACCAGTGTAGTTATGAAATAAAAAAATGATATTTGAAAAGAAATAAATTATGCATGAATGAGTGAAAATTTATATATATTATTTGTTTGGGTTTATGTATATTATAAAGAGGTCTAATTTGATTTTCTATCCAATTTAAAAATTTATATTATATTAATTTAGGATGTAAGTTGTGATTTTTAAAATTTAATAAATAAATTTAATTTTAACTAATCTAAAGATAATTTAAGGAAAATATTTTCTTTTCATGTGTTATATACAACTCATAAAATTATATAACAAAAAATATTGAAATTTGAAGAGTAGCTCAATTAATTAATTAAGTTTTAAGTTTATTTCTTTATAATTATGAGTTAAAATTTTTTTAAAATCATTAAAAATATATATGATTATTAATTTTAAAATTTATAAAATTAATTAAAAAACACACAAATAAATCCGCATATCCAAATTAATAATAATCAAACAAACAAAGAGCATCGTTCTAAGTCGATGTTCCTCCATCAGGACCATGTTAACAAGATACTCCTAGCAACACTGAATTACATCCCTCCCTTTTATAAGAATAAGACCAAAATTCTTAGGCTATGTTTGTTCTGGGAAAAACCAATTTCGGGAATTCATTTTCCTCACTTTCCCGTGTTTGGCATCAATATAAAAAACTAGTCAACGGAAACTTAATTCCGGTCAAAACTTAAAACTTAACTTTATCAAAGGAAAGTGTTTTCCTTTTGATAAAGAAAGGAAAACACTTTCCTTTATTTCATTACACACATTACTCTCTTTCTCAAATCACAGTCTCTCATTTCTTCATAAACAATTAGTAAGAAGCAAGCAGGAACAAGTGCATTATTTTTCTGGAACAATTGAAACTTTTCAGGTATTTGTTTTCTTTTATTTCCTTTATATGTTTTTAATTTTTTTTCCTTTATATTATTATCTTCTTCGTTAGATCTGCAAGAATTAAGGCATGAATCCTTTATTTTCTTGATAAATCTGTTACCTATGATATTTTTCCCATAACATGATACAGTTTCTTCTTCATCTTCCCTCATTACATTCGATGTGTTCAAAACAACCCAGATTCATTAAGCAAAACATAACAATCATATATTTTCCAATCTTCCTCACTCACACCCTGCAGAACCGACAAATCAAAGAAAAATGCCCAAATTTTCCCAGCAAAAAGCAGTCACCATATCAAGGAATTAATCAACCCTTGCTCTCTTTATTTTTTTCAAGTCTTAGTAGAAGTTGTCGGGGGAGAGAGGGAGTACTGGAAAGGAGGAGCGGGTCTTTGAGGTATAGCCCTCTTGCCAGTTGAAGCTTCGATCTTTGTCCTGCTTTTTTTTTTTTACACAGAGAGAGGAAGTTAAAGAATTAGATAAAGAACATGGGAAAGGTGAGAGAAACCGAGAGGGAACAGGGAAAGGGGAAGGCAAATGAGAGAAACCGAACAATCAAGAGAAAACAGGGGAATGAGAAGGGGAAGGGGAGAAACCGAGATAAACCGAACAGGGAGAAGGGAAGGGGATGAACAAAAACCGAACAGAGGAAGGGGAAGGGGATGAACAAAAACCAAACAGGGGAAGGGGAAGGGGATGACATAAAATTTAGGAACAGGGGAAGGGGAAAGGGATGACGGAAATCGACAGGGGAAGGGGAAGGGGATGATGGAAACTGACAGGGGAAGGGGAAGGAGAAGGGGATGAGAGAAATCAAAACTTAACAGGGGAAGGGGGAGGGGATGACAGAAACCGAAACTTAATAGGGGAAGGGGAAGGAGAAGGGGATGAAAGAAGCTGAAATTGAACAAGGGAAGGGGGAGGGGATGAGACAAACTGAAATTAAAAAAGGGAAGGGGAATTAGAGGAAACCGAACAAGGAAGGGGCATGAGAGTTAATTGCAGGGAACCACCGAGATCGAAAGGAACTTTAATAAGAAAAATTAACAAAATCAAATATAAAAATGTTGATGCATGATTTTTTTACCACAATTATTGCTTTATTTTGCTATATTTATAAATGTGCTTATTTTATTTTGCTTTAATTAACTCATGATTAGTGTTTAATTATATTTGTTATGTGTTGATAAATTTATCAAATTCATGATTAGTGTTTAATTATATTGGTTATGTATTGATAAATTTGTGGAACGATGCTAGTAATTATATAGATTTTATTGTGCAATGTTTATTAATCGTTGTGAACTTATGAATTGTATAATTTTCAAAACGGTTTTATCATTGATAAATTGAATTTTATTGTCTTAAATAATATATTCGAAGACCTTGTTTGTTTATGGAATCAGATATCATTGTCATAACTATTATATATTGTCATCTTCTTTTAACATAATTTATTGTATTGATTATGTAAGTATTTTATATGCTTTTTTTATATTTATTTCCTCAAATTATTAGGTTTTGTTATCAGAAAACTTCACTTTCATCTCATGGATAGTAAGATAATTCATGCAGCATGTATGGGAGCAGCTGTAACTGTGATAGCAACAGGGGTAGTTATTATTGAACAAGAAAGAAATAGAATTTATATACCAAGAGAACCACGTATAAATGCAATTGCTCAACGAGAATTCTATATTGACAGCATTTTGAATCGAGGTGATAGACATTGTGTTGAACAAATTCGTATGAAACCTGTTGTCTTATATAGATTATGTGATGTTCTCACAAGTTGTGACCCATTGCGCTCAACTCAAAATGTGTCCATTAGGGAGCAAGTAATTGTATTCTTACAAATTATAGGCCAAAACCAAAGATTTCGTTTCATTAATGGTGTATAATATAGGTCTGTTGAAACTATCCATCGTTACTTTAGAATTGTTTTAAAAGCAATTCTTAAGTTATACAAACATCTTATTAAAGATCCAGAGGATATAGTTCCAGCAGAGATAATGAATAATCAAAGATTCTATCTTTATTTTAAGGTATGAAAACAATACCAATATTTTTATATATTAATTAATTACATCTAGAAGAAAAGGTTATAAAGTATATTTTTTTTCATGTTTATATAGGATTGTGTTGGAGCAATTGACGGTACCCATGTTCATGCAAATGTTCCTGTTGAGATTCAAGGAAAGTTTCGAGGTTGAAAAGAAGGAACAACACAAAATGTTTTAGTAGCTATAACTTTTGATTTGGAGTTTATATATGTATTAGCTGGTTGGGAAGGAAGTGCTCATGATTCACGGGTTTTAGGTGATACATTATCAAGACCTAATAGTCTAAAAATTCCAGAAGGTATATAATAAAGTATGTATTATATGCAATAAACATATGAAATGTCTTATTATATAAAGATAATAATAGTTTTTTTTTAATTTGTAGGAAAATATTATCTTGGTGATGCTGGTTACGGTAGTTGAAAAGGAATCATTTCTCCTTTTCATAGAGTTCGATATCACTTGAATGAGTTTACAGAACGTTCACCAGAAAATAAAAAGGAGCTATTTAATCTTCGACATTCTCCATTGAGAACCACTATTGAGCGAGGGTTTGGTATTTTGAAGAGTCGTTTTAGATCAATTGATGGAAAATCTTTTTGGTCTTATAAAACACAAGTAGATGTTGTGCTTGCATGTTGTATTATTCATAATCATATAATGGGGGTTGATCCTTATGACTTTCTTATGGAAGAAATATGTTCGGAAAGTGAACCAATTAGACGAACAATCAATTTAAGCCAACGGGAGGAAAGGGAAGAGAATAAAGAGTGGATAACAAAAAGAGAAATGATTGCTTCAACCATGTGGAATGATTATAACACTCAAAGAAACTAGTCATTGAGTGCTAATTATATGTGTTTGTTTTTATTATGTCTTGCTTAAGTTTGTATTATATTTGTTATGTATTTGGAGTAGATGTTGACTTTATTATAATCTCTCCTTTAATTATTAATTGTTAATTTTTATATGAAATTTATTAAATCTAAATATTGTATGATTTCATTTTGTATAAATTTGTAATTTTTTTTTGTAGAAATGAGTTCCTCACATAATGAAAAAAGCAAGGGCAAACACTTCACATGGTCTAAGCCTATGTCTCACATGTTGCTTGAGATATTAGCTGGGGAGGCACTTAAAGGAAGCAAACCTTCTTTCACCTTTAAAGCAGAATCTTTTGTTAAGGTGGCTACAGAAATAAGTCAAAAGTTCAATGTGCAATGTGAGCCTAAGCATGTGGACAATCATCTCAAGACTGTAAAAAAAGAATGGGGAATAATAACTAAGCTTAAAAATAAAAGTGGTTTTGGATGGGATGATTGTTTGAAAATGATTACAGTTTCGAAAGATGTATATGATGAAGAAGTAAAGGTATGATAAATATTATACTCTTTGTAATTTTTATATTTACTTTTGTTTCTAAAATGTTATACAAAGAACTAAAAAATTGCATATTTTATACTTTATAAACAGGCACATCCCAATCATGACAAGTATCTCAACAAAAAACTTGATATGTACGAGATAATGACAATTGTTGTTGGAAAAGACATGGCGACCGTAAATTATACCAAATCATATGCTAATGTCAACTTGAAAGATAACACTGAAGAGCAATCAATTTCAATTGAAAATGAAGGGGAATATGAAGAAACTTCTAAGAGAAAAGAAACATCTTCCTCTAGTACACAAAATAGGCAACATAGAAAGAGAAATCGCATGTATGAAGATGATGGTGTTGAAAAGTTGTCTAAACAGATTGGAGATGTAGCATTTGCAATTCAAAGCCTCAGCAAAAATCAACTTGATGTTAATGCGCTGTATACGGAAGTGATGAAAATTGAAGGCTCTGATGAGATCACTCTTGGGGAGGCATTTGATCATTTGGTCCAAAATGAAGTGTTGGCAAAAACATTTATGGTAAAAAATGCTAATTTGAGGAAAATTTGGGTTCAGAATTTTGTGAACCAACACTACTACTAGCCTGCTTGCTAAAATGGTTTGACTATGTTAAACATTTAGGGTCAGACTATGTTTGTTATTTGACGAGTATGTTTACTTGTTTAATTCTATCTAGCATGTTTATGTTTGTAATTTGAACTAATATGTATGTTTATGACATCGAAATTTAATATTTATGCATGATTATATTTGATGTTAGATATTTATATTTATTTCTTTATGTTTATTTGATATATATTAAAGGGATAATTGTCTTTACCCGTAAAAAAAATTATTTATCTAAAAAACTCATCAAAATATTTTTATATCTATTTATCTTTTAAAGAATTCTTCATACCAAAAAAAAAACTCAAATATATAACTCTTATCATAAACTAATTTAGCTTTCTTTCTATGAAAAAAAAAGTATTTTAAGCTTTTAAAATTAAAGAAATATATATTAATAGGTTTGACTTAAAATATATTCAGAAGCTTATTTCTCTATAATATGATATGACATATATAGTTATATTTTATAAAATAAACTTTGTATAAATATAAGATATAATAAAAAAATCCATCATTATATTTTTAGATTTCATTATTTTATTGTAAGTGATTAAATATTTATATTAAATATTTTATATATATTAGATAAACTTAAAAAAAATTAATTCATTAATAAATTATTTTCCAGTTTATTTTCCATAACATAACTAAACACTGGAAAATGTTTTCCAGTTTATTTTTTATAACACTGTCAAATATTAAAAAATATTTTTCAGGAATTCATTTTTCAAAAATTTATTTTTTTTAAAATTTATTTTTTTTAAAAAATAATTTTTCTGCAACAAACAAACAGATCCCTTAATTTTATCCCTTTCTACACTCTCTCCCTTACTCCTTGCTCAAGCAAACCCTACTCCCCTCTCGAAAAAAAATCTCAAGAAACCCAACTCGCCGAATCTCCACCGATACAATTCACAATGGAAAACCAAGAGGGAACTCAGCAACCGCATCTCGTCCTGGCTCACAAGCTGTTCCTTTTGACCCACCATGACGTCCAAGATATCGAGAAGGTCCGCTTGAAGGAGGAGGTTTTGACCGCTATCAAATCTGACGGTAATTACTTGCCGAGTTGTGACTCAGTGATCAGTTACTGTCTTTAATCTAACCAAACTCGTTTACTTTTTTTTTTCCTGAGTAGATATGGTTCCTTTGTACGAAACCCTAGTGGCGGAGTCATTGCTAGAGAGAGATCAGAGTCTTTTGGATCCAATGCGAGTTAAGAATGAAGAAGAGCTTAACAAGCTCGATGAGAAGTGAGTTTTGAGCCTTTTTTTTTCATTTGTTTTTAAGTTGGACATGTTAGTCAAATAGTTTAACTAAATTATAATTTTGAATCTTCAATTTAGTAATTTACTCTGCTCTTTTTTAATTGTGTGGATTAGGGTAAAATCAGTGGAGCTCATTATTAGATAGAAGTAACTGGTAGTGCTGAACCATTGTTTATTTATCAGTTAGTGTCATTTAAAATTATTCTTTAATTGAGTTGTTTATTGATGTGGAGATTCAGGTGATGTATATTTTTGTGTGTAGCTTTGAATATGAGTAAAAACTAGTGTAGGAAAACAAGGAATTTGAATTGTAACATGGGTGTTCTATAATCCTGCTCCTTTTTTTTTTTAATGTTTTTTTGTTATATAATTTTTGGGCTTATGCAATTACTGATATCACCTGCTAGAATTGTAGGTTTAGGATACATCCATAATTGAGGAGTGTGTGATGTTGCTGGAAGCTGATAGCTTAAGAAAAATAATTGGTTTTAGGTTTTTGGGTGTATTTGAGATGAAATAATGTTTTTTAAAAGGTTGGTTAGAGTGGATTGGCTGGCTTGTCGTGAATGGGCTTATGATTGGGGTGTGTGAAAATGGTGGCATAAAAGACTTGGAGCATTTAGCGTAGGAGTTCTGGTGGGCGTGGGATAAGAATTGTAGATGTTAAACAACCGCTTGTAGATATTTGGAACTTGTTGATTTGATGGGATTTGTTGGTTCGAATTCTTATGGTTTTATTCTAATATTTACACTGTACATCTGAGTTTGGGATTTAATGATTTATACCCAGCGAAGTGAAATAAACTTGATTTTGAGATTTAGAAGATGCTTTAAAGGAAGCCATATCGTGATTATGAGAGTCCCTTCAGCTGTCAAGAACGTATGCCATTTATTTTAAGAGTTTGACTTTGATTTAGACATGCTTAGCATGTACCTAATTGTGCAAAAATAAATAAATAAAAAACAAAGAAAGAATGAAATGATCAAGCAGAATTATAAATAAAATTTAAATGGTCTTGATTTTGGGATCAAAAAATCATTTTGAGGGAGGCATGGCTACGTGTTACTCCTAGAAGATTGATTTAGTCAAACAATGCCAAATCAGATATATGCTGGTTTTGCAAGAGTTTTATCACTTCTATTCCTCCCTTGGCCCAGGGTTTCTAAATAAATGTACTAATTTTTTGCTTTCATAATTGCGTAAACCAGAAGCAAGTTTTCAAACACAAATGCTCTCTCTTTTGACTAACTGGTTTGGCAGCAGAATACACGTTAGTATATACGAGGAATAAATTAGCATATCATGTTTAAGATGCTAGCCTGGGGATGACAAATTCAACTATAACTCTGATCTCATTAGGCTGGGCTTGATATTGTTGGATTTTTTATTAATTAGAAATACATCGGAGCAATTGAATAAACACTTAAAGTTGTTTTTTGTCATGACTGTTTATCTAAATTTTCCTTTTTGTGCCCACTAATTTAGATTTTAGTCCCTTATTTGACTGTTAATGGGTGTGGAGTTTAAAATGAAGCATGTTCTTGTCTGGAGATGATGAATATGAGCAGAAATGTATGTGGGAGAACATGTAATTTAAGAAATTGTATTGTGTTTCTCATAATTAACCCTCTTTATATTATGCATGCATAATTTGTGTTTCACACAACATCTATCTCCTGCTACAGTTTGTTCTTAACTTGGTGAGCTTAAGAAGAGTTATCTAGTCTAAATTTGGTGGGTTCATTTGGGATGTAATTATATTGTTTTTAAAAGCATGGTTTGAAATGGATTGGTGACTGATGATGGATGGGTCTATGAAAGTGAGGAGTGGATATGAAGCTTAAAAGGATTTGAAGTCTATAGCATGCAATTCTGCTGAGGGATGAAAATCCATTTAGTGAAACTGAAGAAATGATTGCAACTTGATGATATAATGGGATTAGTCGGTTGTTTGTGTATTTGAATATGTATATGTGTAATTCAATTGGATTTGAACCTTTTTAGAAGTAATCACTTGATTTAGTTGTGCATAATTTGCTTGTCTTTATGCTGAAGTAGTGTCTAGAAACCAAAGAAGGGTGAAAATAAACTTGCTTTTTAGATTTCAAAGATGCTTTCAAGGGAATGGTTAATTTGAGAGATCCTGCAGCAGTTGAGAGATGCTTTATGAGGTTCACTAGCTTGATTGTGCAAGGATATTTCTGTTTGTGATATGAGGAAATGATGGGAAAATATATTTCTAATGTAATGCATGTGTTTGAAAAATAATGGGGTGTAATTCTTTGAACATAATCTGGAGATGAAGGCAGAAATGACTATAGGTGGTGGCTTCCTCTTGCTTCTCCCACTGCTTTGGAGCTTATGGTTCATGTTTTATTACTATAAGAAGTCGTTCCTGAGTTATGCCCTGGCTAAACCCTGTAAATTTTAATGCCATAACACCTTTCATTTTGTCATAGATCCTACTGAAGTGTTCCTTTCATTTTGTCATAGATCCTACTGAAGTGTTGGTTTGAGATTTAGAAGATGCTAGTAAAGGAATCATTACTATCTGTTGTCTGTTCAATAAAAATTTTAATGCCATAATGCCTTTCAATTTGTCATAGATCCTACTGAAGTGTTGGTATGAGATTTAGAAGGTGCTGTTGGAGGAATCATTACTATCTGTTGTCTGCACTAAAAATTTTAATGCCATAATGCCTTTCAATTTGTCATTGATCCTACTGAAGTGCTGGTTTGAGATTTAGAAGATGCTATTGAAGGAATCATTACTATTTGTTGTCTGTTCACTAAATACAGGAAATTTCTGACATATTTTCTTAGGCCAATGACAGTTTTCTTTTATGCTATTCCATTCTTGGCTTAGGAACTCAAAATGGAGATAGCAACACTTGCTCTTTTGATTGTTCAAATGGGAGTTAGTTTAATGTGTCTACCTCTATGGTGATCGCACATGCTTGCATTTGCAAGAAGTAAATATAGTGTGATTAAGATGGGGGAAAATAAATTTAATTAGTGTCTATCGTAGATTGTTTGAAATTTTAATTAAAATGCACTTCTGAGGATGTGTATGTAACTATACAACTAAGAAGCATTGTTTGAGTGTCTTACTCTCTGTCTTGGCTACAATGATTATTACGAGCTTAGTCTCTTCATGCATATTTTCTTTTTAATAAAAAATAAGATCTCAACTACCTTTCAACAAACAAATTTTTGCGAACTTGATTCTCCACCTTTTTTTTCATGGATTGTGCATGTTATTGTGAATAGATGAATAACAGCTTAAATGTTGTTGATGGGTCTTATCATAGAAGGATTGGGATCTTTTCTGTAGAATCTAAGCTATACGGTCTCAAAGATGGGACACCCTTATGGTTCAGATGGTCATGCTGAACTACTAGCACGTATTCTGCTTTATGCATGCTATTCAGATTCAAAAACTGCAGAGCGCCTGGTTGCTCTTCTGATATGGTTCAGTTCTGGTTGTTTTATAGGATTGCTGACGCTGAAGAAAACTTAGGTGAAAGTGAAGTTCGAGAAGCTCATTTAGCTAAGTCCTTGTTCTACATTCGGATTGGTGACAAGGTGATTGACAATGACTTCCAACATTTTTTGCAACAGTTGTTTTGTTTCGTTTATTTTCTTTTTGGTGAATATCTTACTCATTCATCCATCCCCTTTTGAACCAGGATAAAGCATTGGAACAACTCAAGGTGACAGAAGGCAAAACAGTTGCAGTTGGGCAAAGGATGGACTTGGTGTTCTATACTTTACAGCTTGGCTTTTTCTACATGGATTTTGATCTCATTTCCAAGAGCATTGACAAAGCAAAGAAGTAAAGACATGAATTCTTTGATTGCATTTTTTCTTTGATTCTGCCTTGTCAAAAATCATAGAAGTTGTATTTTTTTCATTACAAGTGTTTATGTCTTTATGACAGCTTGTTTGAAGAGGGAGGTGATTGGGAAAGGAAGAACCGTTTAAAGGTTTATGAAGGCTTGTATTGCTTGTCCACTAGAAATTTCAAGAAGGCAGCCGATTTATTTTTAGATTCTATTTCAACCTTCACTACATATGAACTTTTCCCATATGACACCTTCATATTTTATACTGTCCTTACAAGCATTATATCACTGGATAGAGTTTCCCTCAAGCAAAAGGTATTTGAGGTTATGATTTGGTCTTCTGTCGTCTAAATCTCCTGCTGATTATGCCTCAGTGTTTCTAATTTTAATTGAATTTGGCAGGTGGTGGACGCTCCTGAGATCTTGACAGTGATTGGGAAAATCCCACATCTTTCAGAGTTTTTGAACTCTCTGTATGATTGCCAATATAAATCATTTTTCTCGGCATTTGGTAAGTAGAGATATGATACACATCACAACCTTTATAAATCTATTATATACATTTATTGTTTCTGGAACCATGTCTCTCCATCTCAAAATAACTGCATCTATCATGTAGGCTACCCCCCCCAAAAAAAAAACACACACACACATCATATGAGATAAGAGTGTCCCTTTGTAATAGAGCTAGTCTTGTTCATTTTTGATCGATTTTATTTTCAGCTGGCCTGACCGAGCAAATTAAACTGGACCGCTATTTGCATCCACATTTTCGATATTACATGAGGGAGGTCAGAACTGTTGTCTATTCCCAGTTCTTGGAATCCTATAAGAGTGTTACCATTGAAGCAATGGCCAAGGCTTTTGGGGTGACAGTGGAGTTCATTGATCTGTGAGTCGCTGAATTTCATGCTCCTTTCTCACCAGAATTCTCGAGTTATATTACATGGAAGCTTGCATTTAATCAAACTTTTATGTGCCTGCAGGGAACTATCACGTTTTATTGCTGCAGGGAAGCTCCACTGCAAGATTGATAAGGTTGCGGGTGTTCTTGAAACTAACCGCCCCGATGCAAAGAACACGCTCTACCAAGCAACTATCAAGCAAGGGGACTTCTTATTAAACCGGATCCAGAAGCTGTCACGTGTGATTGATCTTTGAAGTAGGTAGCCATTTGTTGTGATTCAGAAATGATTCTAAAATTCGAGAATCCCAAAGAAAGATGGGGCATAGGGATTTTATGCTGGATGTTTCCCATTTGATCAAATGTGATACTAGTTGAAAGGCGTTTTATTTGTTTCTTTGCCTGAGTATTATTAAGAATCTATGCGTGCTGATCGTGTGTCTTAGTTTTTAGTTTCTGAATTGAATTCTTTTTCTGGTGCTAATTTTGTCAGTTGGGAGGTTATCCTTTTGTAGCCTGAGCTCAATCCTTTGGTAATGAACACTAGTGAAAAATTACCTCAACTGGGCCTGAGTTTGACATTTATGTTTAACGCTAAGCTGCTGAGGTTATCTCGAAGTATTACGGAGCTGGTTTGCAAGGCCATTATGTGTTATTGAAAGTCGATGGCCATTGTCATGGGAACATGATGCCATTGACGAAGACAGCTGAGTTATCTAGGATGCTTTGTGTTCTAAAGAAGCTGGCATTAGAAGTCATTGTCCAAGCACTTTTGCTTGGCGTATGAAACTAAACTTGAGGGTGGAATGAAGCTTCTTAATGAGCATACCTTTACCTGCAAAGGGACGAATGCCAGGATCGGGAAAAATATTCATGTAGGAACACTCATATAACCTAGCTACAATAGTGTTTTCATGTTCAATCTATTTTTATATTTTTTTGTTTTAAATTAATGTTGTTCTTTTTTTTTTTACTATAAATCAATTGATAATCTCGAATATTTACAATTTATGTGGTAGTGTAATAGTGGTTGCTTTTCAAATAATTTTTCTATGTTAAAATGTATGTCAATAATATTTTTTTTATTTTGTAAAAATTATTTTTAACATCAGCATATTAAAACGATGTAAAATGTATAAATCATATTAAATTTTAATAAAAATAAAAAATAAAAAATAATTTTTTTTTAGAAATACAGGTTTAATTATGTTAAAAAATTTTTAAATTTTAATAAAAATAAAAAAATTTAAATTTTTAAAAAATACAGATTAAAAAAAACCCTTGGAGTACATGGTCGAGACTATTAAAGGTTATCTCAAGGGCGTTAAGACGAGCATGCCGTTAGATATTTTCTGAAGGACAATGGCCCCAATTAAGACAAATCGAGTAACCTTTCCTGCTCCATGTGGTCTTGATGTCGTCATGATGAGGCTAAAACGCATGGTCTCATCACCATCATTAAGAGAATTTGGTAAAGAAAATATACTTTTACCATGTGGTTGCCATCTGTGCAATATTCCGCTGCATTAATTCCGATGGAGGCCTTTTTTTCTACGAGTAGTCGCCATCCCTCTCTCTCTCTCTCTGAGGTGCTCGTGGTTCCTGTTATTGCCTTTGTTAGTGTATAAACTTCTCGAGCCTGTTTGTTTTTTTAAGTAATTTAAAAATAAATTTTTTTATTTAAAATTATTTTTATTTGTTTTTTAAATTTTTTATAGGTTAATATTAAAAGTAAATTTTAAAAAATAAAAATATATTTTAATATATTTTTAATAAAAAATAATTTAAAAAAAGCAACTATCACAAGATTACACAAGCTAAAAAATATATTTTTTTTTGGCATTTTAAAGTTTTTTTATTTGAAAATGTTTTGAATTGATTTTTTTAAAATATTTTTTTATTGATTTAATATACTAATATAAAAAATATATTATTTTAATATATTTTTAATTACCAAACGTATATAATATTTTTTTAAGAACTCCATTTGATAAATATTCAAGATTTGGCAATACCCTGCGCTTTTGATCTAGGGTAATTTTGTTGCCAAGGCTGCCAGGAAGGAAGCCTAATGGAACCAAATTATTAATATATTACTATGATAGTTACACTTGAACTAATTTTCAAGGAGGCAGTGGTACCCACACCAAATCCGAAAACCAAAACCGAGTCATATGATCATTGCACGATTCTTAACCGGTTTAAACTTGGATGCAACACCCGGAGCTCGGACTATAATTTTTTTAATAGAAAAATCAAGAATGTTTTTTATGAGCCGATAAAATTAAACTTTAAAGATTTGATAGGTCAGCATACTTGAAAAAAAAATGCTCTAAAAAATATATTTATTCAATGATTATTCTTTAGATTTAAATATTTTTTAAACCTTATCTAAATTTTATATCATACTTAAATATTTTTAGATATATATTATTTAAAGAGATAAAGTCCATAAAAATAAGTTTTGACAGACATTTCATCTAGTGGAGATGAAGCTCTTTTTTTATAAAAAAAAATAAGATTAATATCTTAAAAATATCTAAAATATTTTATATAAATATCCAATATCTAAATTATAAAACATTTAATATAAAATTTAGTATATTTATAGATATGCATACATATTATATAGAATATATAAAATATCTATTTAGTTTTTTCATGTAGCATATATCTTAAATGGACAGTGATCATTTCCACAGGGCTGCAACCCTACAATGCATTTTTTTTAATTAGTGAAAGCATTCCTCAATCAAATTTCAATATCTACTATAACATAAATTATAATGATTAATTTCTTTTCTTTTTTTTTTAATATGGTTATAAATAAATAATCTACATCTAAATATTACCTTTTCTCTTACTTACATTGCAATATCCCTAATCAACAGATGAGGAAGTAATAAATAATCTTATTAAAAGTTCTAGTTGTTAACTTGTAATACACGTTTTATCAACGGTGAGGGAGCGATAACTGATCTTAGTAAAAATATTTATTACTAACTTATAATATATGTTTTGAGATATCAAATTTAAAAGTTGACTCGCATCACACGAATAAAATTATAAGAATTATAAAACTCAAAACAAACAATATATAATAATAAGTTGAGTAGAACTATTATATTTTATATGTTAGAACTTACTTTATTAGCTGTCTAATTATAACGATGAGTTCAGTAGGTTCTTTAAAGAGAATAAATTGTAATATTTTATATTGATGAATAAGATATTAGTAACTATTTTTATTAAAAATGTTACTTATTAACTTATAATACATGTTTTCAAGCATTATGTTCAGAAATAAATTCATATTACTGTTAATAAAATCATAAAAATAATAAAATTTAAAACAAACAATATATAATAAATTGATTCAGCCTATTATATGTGTCCTTTTTTTTCTTTCAGGTATTATGATATTTGGATCAAACTAACATGTGAGGTGAGCAAACTTTTGAAAGATAATATAATTTAAAATAAAAACGTGTTTAAGCTTTAATTTATGCTACTTCTTTATTTCAAAAAATATTTTTAAGATATATGAAAATATTCTTATTAATTTTGGTAAACGTGATATGTGATATTCTCTCTTTTTATTATGTCAATCTCTCCTCTGTGATATTTCTTAACATAAAAAAACAAAGATGGTATAAATGTATTCGGTTAAATATATAGAAATTATATCTTTAGTAAAGTTTTGGAATAATTTTTTTATATTTTTAAAATTAAAAAAATAATATTTTCTTCTCACTGTGTAACCAAATTCTAAGCTATGAGTCTGAATATCGTTCAATAAAAACAAGGAAAGAGAGCCACAAAAAGGTTAAAAGGAAAATCTTATCCAAGTGACGCCAACAAAGAAACAATGGCATTTGGCTCTTGCTTTCTTTTCGGTTCACAGAGCACGAAGTCTTACAAGCCAAGCGTTATAAACACATCCTTCCTCTTTCCTTGGAATCACACCTCCTTCTCTTTTCAAACACCTCCCATGCCAAACCATCACTCTTTGGTTCCTCAGCCACAACCTTAAACGCATTCTCTGTTCAACATAGTATTTATTATTCCTAGTATCACATCCACCTTTTGTAACTGTAACTACTTATCCCGGAAAAAAATAAAATCAAACAATACATTTGAAAGACACTGTTATTACTCCATGCCTCCTCTTCTTGATTTTAAAGACATCCAAGAAAAGCTCTCTACTCAGTTTAGACCATGGCAACGTTCTTTTCAGTTCTGGGTTCGTGCTGCTGATATCTACACTGGCTATAAGGTAGGGCTTTTCTTTTCTTTTTTCTTTGTTTTGATACGCGTGAATATGAATGCATGTGGATATAAGTGTGTTAATTTGCGGAATAAATCCTGGTGGTAAGATTGCAGCAGCAGCAAAGCAGTAAGCCCTTGATCATCCCAGAGAGTGTGGAGTCCTTTTGCACATTTTTTTCATTTGTTTCTGGAATTTTCTTTTCAAAGGGCTTCTCTCCTGAAATTATTACTTTAGCTTTCTTGAAATCATTTTATCAGTACAAAATTTCTCATTTTACTAGACAAAAGCATGATCCACCTTTTAAAATTTTTGTAAGTGCAGGAACGTACTTAAAAGTTTGACACTAGCATATGGACAAATGATACTGAAGAGTGGTTTCTTCCACGCAGATCCTCATCCTGGAAATATATTGATCTGTAAAGGTTCTAAGGCAAGTATGCTACTAGCATTTATTTTTTTGTGATCTGCTCTGTATTTCTTGATTTTGGCGTGTGATCTTTTAAGCTACATGCTCTTGACTGATTGTGATGATACTTGTAGTTCTCATCCAGTAGTTACCTAAAGTTGATTATGAAAGGATCTAAACAAGATGTAAACTATATGTAGAAAAACTGAATTATCTGTTTTTAATGTTCAACTATTGACCTTATCGGTATCCCCTTTTCACCTCAAGTCAGGTTGCCTTGTTAGACTATGGGCAGGTGAAGGATCTCCCAGATAAGTTGAGGCTTGGGTATGCTAATTTGGTACTTGCTATTGCTGATGGTGACCGTATTAGAGCAGCAGAAAGCTATAGGTAATGCTCGTATTTACCATTCATTTCAATAATTATTATCAATTGTTTATCAAGACAAGAGGAGAAACTAAGGTCAAAATTTATATGCAACTGCGTGCATATGGGTGCGTGGATTAGTAATGGATTCTAATGGATTGATGATGAACAGGAGATCTTGTTTGATGATTGTAATGCTTGCCTAGTTGTTTTCTATATTGCATGTTTCCATTGTTGTATACAGTTTAGTGGTTCATTTTGTGATTATTTCGGTTCACGTGATCTGGGATACAGTTAAAGTTTAACAATTGCCCTTATCTTTTATTTAATGTTTCAAACCATACAAATCCTAGTACTGCCATGTGTTTTTTATTCATATTCTGTTGTTTATCCTGTTATAGGGAGCTTGGCATAGGTACCTTAAGCAAATGCGAGAATGAAATGCAGGAATTGTTTAGGCTGGCACAAACAATGTTTGACACAAAACTCCCACCTGGAGTAGCAATGTTGCAACCTTTCTCAGAGGATTCTTCCATTAAAAAGATCTCTGTTGAGGTAAGCAGTGTATTAAAAAAAGGTGAAACCATTAATCTATGTGGTACCATATTGGTAGTTGGATAGAATCCAAGATTTTTCACTGAAGCGCAGAAGAAAAAACTACAGCCAGTTTCATTTCCTTGTAGTTGCTTTAGGACTTTTGTTCTGTTTGATTGTCAATAGTTTTTTAGGAATAACATGTCTGATGCTGTTATCATTGTTTGTTCCAATAATGAACAGCATGAAGGATTATTAATTAGCATCACGAACTTGAAAAACATGACTGAAGAGTGCAATTGAACTTGGAACTGTAGTTAATACAGTTCCAGACATGGTTAACCAGTCACGATGGCCCCTTGGGTGGTTCGGTATTTTTTATTGGACCTTCTAAGAAAGGAATTAGGCTGCAAACAAGCTGAATTTAACTTGAACTGGTGAAATTGGTGATTCTGCTTCATTACGGGATGTCTTATCTGTATTTGATAACCAATCTTGGGAAATTAGAAAGAGATAAGGATCGGGTTTGATAATCTTGCTCAGGAAATGAGCAGCTGAATCGAGAAAATAGATTGGCAATCAAGCTACCGCTATTTTTATCCATTATAAGATTTTTCTTGCTGTGTTTCGCATGTGTAGACTTTCCCAGAGGAACTATATTCTGTTCTTCGCACCGTGCATCTTTTGAGAGGTCTCAGTGTGGGTCTTGGTATCAACTACTCATGTGCTGAACAATGGAGACCCATTGCTGAAGAAGCATTGTATCTTGCTGGCAGATTAAAAGGTGGCTTTCTAAATCCTAGCTGAATGAGTGAACACCATATAAGGGCGTTTACAATCCCTTCAAGTGTCTACCACAGCGTACTCTTATCTCCTTTTAAATTAACATCAGAGTTGTGCTGTACTCATTTCTTTCAGCAACTGTATCAATGCCAAACTTTCTCAATTTTTATCATTTCAGATACAGATCTCAAGGCTAAGCGTCGCAGACAAAGTTTCTTCAGGAGATTACTTTGAAGGGAGTGATTTGGCTATTGATGAAGTAAGCGTCTGCATCCATCTGATTTCACTTACTATGGATGGTTAGGTTTTTTGATTCACTTCCTACAATCGATCAATATAGAAATGGGATTGATATTTAGCAAATAGCATCATATGTCATTAGTTGTCATTCACAAGTCCTTATATGGCACTTGTTGCCACCATGTACAATGCATAGAAATTTTATGACAACTTAATTTCATATCTGTTCTTTAATGAATGGCACATCCTTTCTGCAAAGTTATTTCCAGAAATTGCACATCTTTTAGGTGCAAAATCCAGTGGCTAAACATCATATATGGTCAAACTGGCCGGCAAGGTATTCCACCCACCAGTGTAAACTGGGTTTAGACTTATTAGGCTCCCACTCCTATTGCAGAATTATTTAGTTGGATCTGGACAGCACAAAATTACCATGTTCTTCTTATCTAATAAATATTGGCTTGACAGTGAATAGTGTTTCCAAATTCACAATATTATCAATCTCTTTCTGTTTCCTATATAAATCTTTCATCCAAAACTGTGAGGACGAGACACATAATTGACCACATGGTCACGTAGTCTTCTTCTCTTCCTCTTTTGCAGCAATAACTTCACCAGACGATTGACCATCCTCGCCATCAAAACCAAATTCATTAACACGTGATTTGTCCACCGGATAAACCCACCTCACGTGATTTGTGCACCGGATAAACCCACCTCTGGTATATGTATATCAGAAATATAAGGTCTGCAACATAAACAAAAATAATAATGTTAGCCGTGCACAATTATACCATCTTACATACGACTGCCATGGCTATGGAATGTTGACTGTATCTCACCATCACGGTAGACAGAAAGCCGATGCAATGCTGGCATCCTGATGACAAATGCAAAAATGATATTGCATCGGCATCTTGATGACAAATGCAAAAGGATCGTCATTGATGGTGTTAAGGAATTTGTATGTCATCTGCCTCCATGGAATATGTGCCACAGGATTCAGCTTGTAATTTATAAACAACTGAGGGCAGATCATGATAAAACCTGTAATAACAAATTAATTATAAAAATATATATCAAATTCCTGCTCCATTGTGAAGGTTTTAAGCAAAAATATAGAGTAAGTGAAGGGATGGAAGGAAACAGTGGCTTACCAAACATGTAAACACAGATTGTGAGTGGAGAGAATCCATGAATACCAGCTATTGTGGCGCTTTTACATTAGGGAGTAATATGACATGACCACATGGCCAATTACATGTCACCTCCTCATAATCTTGGCTGAAAAATTTATACAGGAGATGGTGCATGGATACTGTATCAAGATAAAATTGGGATTTGTACGAGAAAAACAATTGATATTGTGGTTATTAATCATAATATCAATTAATTTATTTATTTTTCAACTGTGATATCAATTTAAATATTATGGTTCTTAACGTAAAAGTATGTTATTTCGTGTTAAAAGAAATTCAAAGCATGTTAACGTTTCAAAATTTAAAAATTACTGTGCTAATTTTAGAAAAAGTCCCGAGAAATTGGAGCTGCATGTTTTACCATAAGCCAATAGTTATGCAGAAGATAGATTGGCTCATTTTAGCGTCAGCATAGGTGCAAGAGTGATTTAACAGAGGTGCCTAAATTTTTGTTGTGTATTTGTTAAAGGATCAACACGGTAAAGGAGAATTGAAGGTAGGTTTTGTACTGGTTTTTGGGTCGGATGCCCCTTCTGTAACTAGGATAGGAATCTCATCGTAATCTGAGAATTGGGTTAGCTTTTCTATTTATATCATTACAAGGCTGTCAGGAAGAAGTGGTGATAGGGGTCAAACGTTGCCCTACTAATAAGGTATGCCTAAGTTCTCTGACTAGACAATCTACAACCAACTCAAAAACTGCAACAGCGCAGTGCCAGTTCTTTGCCACGTTTTCCAAATATAATAACTCTACACAAGCGTCGACCTCATCTTGTCAGTTCATCGGGTAACAGTTTTGCGACTGCCAGTCTCTGGTCGGCACAAAGGAGCTTATTCTTTTGTCGGGTACAAGATTTCACTGCGTTTTTTTTTTTTTGGTTGCGGTTTTGATTCAACGATCACTTCATTCATTATAGACAAGATCAAATGGAAGTACAGTAAGCATTCTGCTCAACTGGGTCGAGCATTAAATTCAACACAGTTCAATAACAGTATCAAAATTCCTCGCCAATGTAACAGAAATCAAACAAAAGTAGCATATCTTCTGGACTGGACTGAGCAGAAACTCATGAACATCTTGTATTAGTTTAAAGCGATATGGAGAAGCGAACAAAAACAGAAAAGTTTCCATAAGTTTTCTTACAGCAGGTTTCACATTGTAACTCTGTTAATTGACATGAATACATTCAGAATCCTGAAAACAATTAAGTTTGAAAAAAATACAGCTGCTCAGATGATAAACACCTCAAAACTGCATGCCTCTTTAATCAAATCCACTGTAAGAGTCACTCCCGTAGCCAAGGTGCTTGAGCTGGTGTCCACTGACATAATTCACCTTCTTTAAACCAGAGTCCTGTGAGAAAGCAAGTGGTTGATTTTTTGATAGAGAGAAAAGGGCTGGGATAATTGTGAAGAATGATCACAAGTTTATGACATAAAAGCTTTAATCTATCACTTGAAGCATTATAATAGTGAATACTGTCACAGTTTGGAGCAACATGAACTTCTTTTTGCTGCCTTCTCTTGGTTCCATTGGAGACAAAGGACTCAAAAGCTTATTGTAACAATTTAAAATGTGTCTTGAGTTCATTATGATACAGCACAAACATGCAGGGAAACCACAATTCAATAAAGATTGGAATCGAGTAAGAAATAAGCCTACTGCTTATTTGTGCCAAATGACAGCCTTATAGTTGTGACAAATGAAAGGGTGAATGAAAGGGTGAGCAATGAGACCGAGTTTGTGCCAAACAGACTCAAAGACCAAAGCAAGCGTCTCCTGCTTTCGGAGTGAATTTTCCATCTAAACACCTATTCTGGGTTATTTGTATGTTTCTCTTGATGTTATTAGTATATTGTCCTTGTAAAAAGCTTGCTACATACTATTTTCATGCTATAGTTTTATGAATCCTGTAATTTTCCTTGACTGACTTGATCACCTGTGAAAAACTCAACTAGGGACCTTTCACACGGTAATTCAAAAAGTCTAAAAGCTCAACTGCGTTCGAAGCTTAGCACAATTTCTAGCATTGATGGAAGAAAAGGAAAGCTTTTTTTGGCTCATGCAAACAGTATATTGTACACAAAAGAGAAAGGCTATTTAAGGAATGGAATTCATTTTCATCACATATTGCATTATCTATTCAGAAAACAAGAATATATCTGTACTCGGAAAATCATTAACAACAGAATCATTTGTGCTTGATTTACATAACTAAACAAAGGGCATAAGCAGTCCCACCTATTTCACGCTTTCCATTTTCAGGGCTGTCACTGCCATGAACCACATTCCTGCAGAAAGTTCACCATAGGATAAAAAAATTGCTAAGACCAGGAAAGAAATTGCAACCCAATTCTGTGAAAATGAGCACATAAAGCAACCTATCAGGAGAGTATGAAGGGCCTAACCTTCCTGTTTGAACAGCAAGATCTCCTCTTATTGTGCCTGGTTCGGCCTTAAGAGGATCCGTGGACCCTATTAGCTTACGTGCTGATGCTACAACCCCAACACCTTCCCATGCCTGGCAAAAAACCATTATCGTCAGTATTCTAGAAAGAAGTCAAAACCTGTAGAAATCTCAGATTCATAAACTTCATACCATACACACAACTGGACCAGAAGTGATGTAATCGATCAGACCAGGGAAGAAAGGCTTGGCCTTGAGATCCTTATAGTGCTCCTAATCATGCAAAATAGTAGATAAAAGAACAATAAGACATACAGTAATTTGAGGATATGAAAAGACCACACTCCAGTAATAATAAGAGCCTATTTGGTATTGTGATAACAGTTGCTTTCCAAAATACTTTTCACTTTGAAATGCATTGAAATAATTTTTTTTTATTTTTAAATTTTTTTTTTGACATCAGCATATTAAAACGATTTAAAAACACCAAAAAAATTAATTTGAAGCACAGAAAAAAATAAAAATAAAATTTATTTTTTTAAAAGCATTTTTGAAATGCAAAAACAAACAAGCTCTAAATGGACATCTAAAACACAATTACCGAACAGAGACATGAAATTGATAAAGCAAACTTTTTCCGTGATTGATTAAAAAAAAAAGAAGGAAAGATTAGTAGAAAGTTTGTGTTCTATACTAGGGCATTGACAAAAGAATTTATCAACAGGAAGATAAAATACAGTTCTTTTGTGATTGATCATCAATAACCATACAAAAAAATAGCAGAAAGCTTGGAATTTTACTGTGACTTAAGGCCACTGTCCTGTAAGATTCCAAGATTTCTATTCTTTTTCCTTGTTTCTGCCATCATTTTCAAAAAAACAACAGAAAAACTTGCTTTACAACCACATAATCATAAACCTTAATAGTTTGCTTCAAGTAAAGCATTATAAGAGGATATAAAACAAATCTGGCATTTGCAAGATATTGGATAAAGGTTTCGCCATATAAAAGAATGGATTGAGTATCAAAATTGCAAGACTACAAACCTCTGCCAATTCTTTAGGGCATTGGAAGAGCTTCAAACCAGTCAGTTTAAATCCTTTCTTCTCAAACCTCGAGATTATTTCTCCAACCTAAAGCAACCCAATCCACATAAAATAAATTCAGAATCCCAATATCAAAACATAGTATCATTTCAACTATTGCATTGCCAATATATACTCAGGTTTACACAAAATACTTCACATTTGGCTCAATCCAATAAACACTACTTTCATCTTATCCTAAACAATGAAAAACGAAGGTTCCAATCTCTAAAATTTTAACATCACTCAAACTTCCACAGCAATCACTGCAAAAATTTAACAATAATTACAGTGCAAATAAAAAAAATCAAGAAAAGCTTACAAGGCCACGTTGAACACCATCAGGCTTGACCATAATGTAAGTCTCATCAACTTGTTCCTGGACACAAAAATTTAAAAAAAAAAATGTCAAAAACTCCAAATGGGATTTCGCTACAACACGTGAATAACTAGTCAATATATCAAACACTGATCGGGGCTCTCACGAATTTCCAGAATTATTCAAAAAATAACAATTAGTTTCCTTTCTCCTTCTTCAGCTCTATAAAACAGATACTAAAACAATTCTACTGAAAATTATCTGAATTAAGAAATACAAATAAATACCACGGAAGCCACCAAATGAGGAAGAAAGATGCGGGGCTTTCTAGAGTTGCGAGTTTTAGCAGCATGAGGATGTGAAGGGGAATTGTTGAAAGAGAAATGATGGGATTTTGAATGGAATGCAGATAGGTGGGTTGTGCGTAGGTTAAGGTTATTGCGGGAAGTGAAGGATAAGGCTGTGGTGTTGGTGGTGTAAGTTGATGAAGGAAGAATGGTTGAAGAAGAGACACAAAATTTGGCTCCACCAAACACGGCTACACTCTCCATTTTCTGCCTGTCTTGCTAAAGCTAAACCCCTTTCTCCCTCCAGCCTCTAGTCTACTCTCCACACGAGTGAGCAGAGGGGACTAAGTTGGATCTTGTCTTGGACATCATTTTACTCAATTGCCCTTGTTCTGTGTTTTATTCCATTGATTCTCTTTTGTTTGCTTTCTATGGTTTTTTTAGTTTCAAAATGTTTTTTTTAATTCAATTTTTTTAGTATATTTAAATTATTTTGATATATTGGTGTTAAAAAATAAAAATATATTATTTTAATATATTTTAAAATAAAAAATATTTTAAAAGATAATCATTAAAAAAAATATAAACTTTCAATGATTTCAAATAATGATAAACCAAATTGTTTGGTTTGACCATAATTTAATATACTTTCCAGTCTTTTTTTTTTGAATTTATGAATATATTTGAAAGGTGTTTAAAAAATGTATTCATTTTTTTTATGTTTGTAAATAATTTAAAATAATAAAAAAATTATTTTTAATATCAGTCAAACACAAAAAAATATTAATTTAAAATAAAAATTAAAGTTTTTAAAAAAATATATTTGAAAGCAAAATCAAGCCGGGACTGAACCCATCCAATTTCTCCTGTTTCTATGGGTACAGGTTTTTATTATTTTTAAGAGGATTTTTGGCTTCTAAGTTGAGTAATTAAAAATGAGCGCTTTAATTGATATCAAATTAGCAAAATGAGCTAAAAATAATTTCAATCTGGCCTCCGTTTGGAAAAATCCTAATTTGTAAAAGATTTATAGAAAAATCTTTACTACCATGGCAGTGCAAGAGTTAAACTATTAACTAATAAACTAAAAATATCAACAAAACATGGAACTAATTATTATACAAAACAAACACTAAAAAGATCCTTTTTAATTGTAATACGTATTTCTCAAAAAACAAATATACAATAAATGAGAAATGATTTCAAACTTATCATAAAAGTATACTTTAGTTCACAAACTTCACATGTTATTCAATCCCTTAGTAGTTTTTCAATTTAATTTTGATATAAAATTTTGTTGTTATTTTTTAATTATTGATTAGAGAAATAAAAGAAAGGGATTGCCATCTTCCAACGTTTTAGATATAAAAATATTGTTGGTATTAATTTCAGTAAAAAAGTGATTAATATTTATGTTCAATGATTATATTTGATTAGAAGAGTGTAATTCAAGTGTTCTTTTAATTTTAAAAGTGTCTAAAAAAAATTTAAGCTCGGAATTTTTTTTTCTTTTGGGTTTTGGGATTTTTTATGCTATAAATAAATTTATCAAGATAATTAGAATATTTTCTAGATATTTTAAATCAAAATAAATTGAAAAATAAATTTTTTTTGGTCAAAAACCCTATTGCCCTAATTTTGTTACTATCAAAGCTGTCAGAATTTAAGCAAAGTAAGATGGTGCATTGTTTAACTTATTTTTTTAAAAAAAATAATTAGGATGGACTACATGTTTATGTTTTTTAAAAAATTTAGGCTTGTGCATAAGTCCGTGGCCTATTTTTATGGTAATTTTGGCTTTAAAAAAATAAGTTTTTTTTATATTTATTTTTTTAATAATTTTTTAATTTATATTTAAATTAATACCACTTCTCTCTGATTTTTTTTGTTTTTTGTATATAGTATTTTTTAAATGGTGATTTGTTTTTTTAAGTATTTTGTATGTATTTAATTTTTGAGAATTTTTTCTAATTCATCTATAATTTGTTTTATATTTTACATAATTGAGCTTTATTTTAAAAAATAAATTTTTATTTTATTTTTAGATAGTAGTTTTAGTAAGTGCAACTTTGCTAGATATTTTTTTGCTTTGATTTTATTGTGTATATATTTTCTACTATCTTTTAATTAAATGAAAATAATAATTTTAATAAATAATTAGGTAAGTAGATTATACTGTGGAATGATTTACATCATTCTCTCAACTTTTCCATATATTTATTTTGTTATCGTTAATTTTTTTATTTGTTAACACAAATGATTCTTGATGTATTTAATTAGACTCATGAATAATTTTTTTATTTGCAGATATTTTTTATATAAAAAAAACCTAAAACAAAACCTATATATTTAATTTTTTTATTGAAAAAAAATATTTAGCTCACAGTAAAACACAAGTCAAATAACTAGTACAACCCTAAAATATATGATAAAATCATTGGACGCATGTCATGATTTCTTGTGTATTGCGATATAATAAAATTATGATTTTAACCTTAATAAAAAAAAAATCAAATGAGAGGAAAAATGGTCTTTCCAGGAGGTTAATTTATCATTCTTTATTAGTTCAGGGGCAACATTGCCTTTTCCAATTTCTTGAAAAAGTTAAGTTATTATATTACCTTAAAAAGTTTTTTAAAAAATATTGACCTCTGATCTATGACCTTTATAGAATTTTATTTTACTATAAACATTATAATAACTTAATTGCCCTTAATATTAAAGTGATTAGCCTTGATTTTAGAGGCTTAATAGTAATTTTATAATGATTTTTTTGTTATTAACATTTATTTACAGAGATAATTTTTTCTTCGTCAAAATAAAATAAAAAAAAAGTTGATGCGTGTTATAGCATAAGCTGTTCCATCTCCTTGAGGCGACCGACTCTTATGGTCATAATCATGCTTCCACAACATCATTTGATTCTTTTCAGCATTCTCTTCTTTCGCGGGTGGTGTGTGGATGATAATTCAATCCAGTTTAGCAAATATTAATGTTTTTTCTCTCTTTTTTTTCTTCTCAATTTGCATGTTGTCTCTTGAAAAAGTCACATCAACCTTTTAATTTCTTTTCCCTTAAGATTAGGTATTTGTTCTCTTAATTTTAATTTTATGTTTGAAAAAATTATTTTGAATTTCATCATTTTTTAATTTTTTACTTTCAATTTGTTTTTCTATCAGATTTAATTCTTATTTTTTTAATTGTTAATTTTATGTTTTTACAAGTTTTTTAGATTGATTTTTGTTATTCTTTAAAATTAAATTAATTAAAAATTAATTTTCTTAATTAAGTCTAACTATAAGATTTCATGGGTAATAATTTTGAAATATTTACTCAATTTTAAAACACTCACTCAAGTTTATTTTGTTTTTCATGTTATTAAATTAGGGTTTTTTTATATTATTAAATTAAAAAAACTTACATTTAACTTATATAAAAATCCTAACATCATCTTAACATTTTTCTTTTTAAATCCTTAAAAATTGACCCCAACCCACACCATTACACTCGCATTGGTATAGATTTACTCAAATTATTTTTTTAATTTTTTTTTATTGCTTTTAACTTTCAATATTTTATTTATTATAATTAAACTATGTAATTTATTTTGATATAAATTCTATAATTTTATCATGATATTATATTCTAGATCATAGATTTTATAAGTTAATTATAATTAATTCTGATTAATTTAATATATAATTATTTTAATATTATTTTAAAAAATATTATCCAAATATATCACCATTTAAATATTTTAAAAATGTTTTTACCAACATACTTGAATTTTTCATTTCCTAACATCTTTATAAATTTTTTAAGGTTGAAAACAAAATTATAACTCTGTGCACCGCGGGTAAAGAGCTAGTGTGTAGTTTTTACGTGCAGTCAAGTCATTATTTATAGCACTGTGTATTGGATATTTTTCTTCTAGATCCCTCATGTTTTTGTTTTTTAATTAATTTGATCCGATATGTTGACATGGTTTTATATTTTTGAATTTGTTTTTATTTGAATATTTTTACATGTGCAAGATATTAGAGAATATTTTGACTTTAAATGAAACCTCGATTTTACAAAAAAGAATTTTATGTTATTGTTAAAAAATTAAAAGAAAAATAATTAAAATTAAAATACAAGAAAGGCTATGTTATTGTTAAAAAATTAAAAGAAAAATAATTAAAATTAACATACAAGAAAAGCATAGCCTTTTTGTCATCTGCACTACTCCAAAGCATGGAAAATTTCAATTTGAACTTTTAGTTTTTAATTTTTAAATTTTATATATTTGGTCGCTATAAATTAACAAAAACTTGAACCTTTTTTTATAGGCAAAAAATAGAACGGTGGAAGCGAAGACGTGTCTTCTAGTCATTTTTAAAAAATAATTATTTAGTTTTTTAATTTAAAAAAATAATACAACTAGTACATGCCTGCAAGATTGGCCCTCTTTTATTGATTTTGATTTGTAATTTAATTTTTAACGTATAATCCTCTCTTTTTTTAATTATTTAATTTAATTATTTTTAAATACTAAGATATACATAAGAAAAATGTATGAAATGAAAAGGATAGTCTGAGGTAAAAAGAAAAAATTGTATTTTTATCTATCTCTTATTTTATTATTTTGGGAAAATCAACTTTTCATTTCTAGCCTTTAATTATCACTCGTAATTTTATTTATTTATAGTTAATATATTTTTTAATTTCTTATATGAATGAAACATATACATCATCTTTTCATTTATCAATTAACAAATTTCATACATAAAAATATTTGCAATGTCTATCTATGATTATATATATATATTTAAAATTAACTTGGAATCCAAGTGCAATGCAGCATGGATACATTGACTGGTAGATTCTAGTTGAGAACATTTAGATTATGCGTACAAAGATCTCAGATTATTTCTCATTATTTGTTTTGATTTTTTGTATACTTTGTGCTTGATTTTCACATACTTCTTTTAATTTATTTAAAACGAGAATCTATTATAAGGGATGTCAATTTAAACCAACATAAGACGATTGCTTTGTTAAATCCAAACATAGAATAAAGATAGATCTGGGCTTCACGAATAAACTTTCTATTCTGACAGGAGACATTGCGATTGTCTTGGTGGTTGATTTGGGTTGGCTTTTATGCTTGATATGTTGAAGTTGCTGTGCAGAGCTCACAGCAACCTAACCTTGCCCTGCCTGAACAGATAGGCCAGACAAGGCCACAACGCCGTCGTCGGAACTTCCTTCAGTAGCAACTCTAGAATCACCAAGTCAAGATTGTCATCTGGGTTACGAAATTCTAGCTGTTTGAAGGGAGCAATGGTGATGATGGATCATTGGAAACATTAAATATGCAAACCCCACATCTCCTGTCTTACAAATTACCAATCATGATCAGAACATTAATGGTTCATAGTTACAGTCGGAAAGAATCAAGGAATTTTGATATGTACATCTTGATACAGCACGTAGGCGCACCAAACCAGCAACACATTTTCTTTATTTCATCCGCTCGGTCACCTGAGCAGTTCCCAATCCAAACGGAAAATCAGTGCTTATTTTCAGTGCAGAGTCTGTGCTTGCACTTTACCGACGCTAGACATTACTACATGGAAATTGTAGCAGGTGATACTAGGAAAATTAGACAGCAACCAATGGCCTCATGAAACCTGGACCAATTTTATTCAAGAACTGCAAAATTGTTGGCCGCCACTTTTTTAGCATTTCCAGCAAGAAGCTGCAATTATAGGCTTTGATTTCCAGCCAAGCACCAAGCACCCCTTCTCTTCAACAACTGTGTAACCATCACAAACCTTACTCTTCACCAGCCATTGCTTAGCCTTGGCCATCATCTTAATGGGGGCAACCTGAAATCCTGCACGGCTCATCCTCCTGCGCCACTGATCCACCCTCTCATGCCGTTCAACTCTTGCCGGCCCCTCACAGCCCACAATGTTCTTTACACTACAAAAAACAGGGGCTATTAGCATCTGAATTTAGCAACGGATAATTCCGTTGCTAAATTCAGTAACAGATTTGCAACGGATTATATATATATTATTTTTTAAATATTAGCAATGGATTTTAGTAACGGACAATCTGTTGCAAAATGTACATTGAATTTAGCAACGGATTTTCCATTGCTAATTGAAAAAATAAAATTTAAATATTAATATAAAGCTGAAATTATGTTGACCGTTGATTGCATAAAATCTAAACCGTTTATTTTCGCTCTTTCCCTCCCCATCGAAATACAGACACCAACAAAATCATTTACAGCTGAAAATTACATCACTTTCACTCTTCCAGTGCATCCGTCATCCCTAATAACAATATCAATCCCTAACTGTTGAGAAATCAACCTTTCTTCATCGATTTCATATTCCTTTATCCGAAACTGTTCATCATTTTCGCATTCATCTTCAGCATCCGTAATTTCTTTTCTTCATCTTCTTCTACTTCGTTGATCTTACCAGTTTCAATATTTCTATATAAAGCAAGAAAAACAGAGACCCATGGTAACATCGCACCAGACCCATCATCATCAGTATCGAACATCCTGATTTACCCTTTCTCTGTAAACGGGTTAGGTTTTGCACTTTTTTCTTCAATAGCTCAGGTAACTAATTTAGGGTTTTTATTTTTTTTTGTTGCAATTGAAGTTACACTAAACAGTTCTAACCTAAATTTTCTAATCTCAGGTGTTATTTTTTCGTGTTGATCCATCTCTCTCGTCTGTAACTGAAGAACGTACAGGTAACAATTGTTTTTCCTGATACTTTGAATAATAATTTTAGGCTATTAATTCAATAATATAAGGTTTATAAAATGTTTTTAACATGATTTATAATCTAATTATGCATGTTTAATTGAAAATTTATGAAAACCCCCAAATTAATTTTTAGGGTTACGGTTCATAAATTGAATGATTTTATGCAACTTGACCAATGCTGGCAATTCTTATGTCTAGAAGAGAGTGATTTATGGAAATTATGCCTGTTTAATTGAAAATTTAGCAAAACCCCCAATTTAATTTTTAACAATTAGTTTTTTTTATGCTGGGTGTTCTTTGATGTCTGCAAGTCTTTTTGTCCTCCTGTGCGCCAACACCTAAGTGATTTGAATGTATTTATATACTTATATATATAAAAAGAAACTTGGTTGTTGATGTTGTGTTTTGTTAATAAGATTGTTGTTTTATTTTTGTATCTTCATTCATTCTTTTTAAGCAAGCTAAACATGCTCTCTTTATTTGTGGGGTAATCGTGTGGATGGCTTGTCTTGGATAATGACAGTGGAATGTCAGCACCACATACTAGTTGAACATGCCATAACAGTAGCAATTGCTTGGAGATATTTCAATTGGAACTCTCTCTATTCTCTGTATACATTGTCTCGGGTTTCCAAGTTCTTGGTAGGGCATATATGCCTCTATAATTAAGGTGGGTTTGACAAGAACTTGATTCTACTTCTTCTTCTTCTTTTATCCCAAGTTAAAAAAAATGTGCATGGATGGAAGTTGGGCGGTTTAATGTTTATGGTGGTTATGCTTGGAACAGGAGAAAAAAATTGCTCTCAACAAAGTATATTCTAAAAGGCTATCTTAAAAGATAATTGTATATGATAACATAAATATATTCCACTTTTCATAACTGAAAGATAGCAAAAAAAAACCTTGTAATATCAAATATGTATGTCAATTCTTGGATTTCATTGATGTCAGATATTTATGAAATTAATACTTGCTTTAGGAACTTGATTCTAGTTCCATTGCTTTATCTATTAAAGCCCTTTTCCTTTTGCTGAATAATAAAGTTCTCAAGTGATTTATTTTGACTGCTAGTAGACATAAATGTATGTACATGTGTGTGTGGAGAGCTTGAAACATGCTTAATCATTTCAATCAACTAAAGGTTAGTTGAAACTGAAAATCAACTAAAGCTAATTTGATCCCTGTAATACCATAAAGCAGTATGCTTTCAATATTTAATTATCCATAAAGACATAGTTTATACAGGACAAATCCAAATCAGTATAACCTTGTGTTTATTCTTGAGTGTGCTTAATAAGGTTAATATTAAAAGAGAAGTATTCTCAATAAGGTACATGAATTATTTCGGGAACATTTTAGCAACACATCATCTCTTCCTTTGTTGAGATGACTAAAGCTCACAACTGTTATAGTACCTAATGTTTGCTTTGTTATTTGGCTTTTTTTTTTAATTTCTGGGTCCTGACATGACTTTGTTCAATATGATGAATTAGGTTTTTAAGCATGGCAGCAAGTTATCTTCCTCCATAATTAATCATCCTTTGGGTTCTTCTTTGCACGAAAACGGTGTGTTGCGTTCTTATTATTATTTACTATGGTCTCCTTAATGCTTTGTTCTTTTGAGGTCTTGTGCTGTTATACTACATGTCATTTACATGGAATATCATTTAATGCATCCAGCTTCCGTTGTGCTATGCTTTTTGTACCTTGTTGTTTTGATCTTTAAACTAAAAGCATGTCATTAGAATTTCCTTTTATGCAAAGGTTTGGTTTTGTAGAAAAATTATGTCCTGCCTATAAAAATTCATATTAAGTTATAGGTTTTAAGATATAATAATTACAGTAAATTATAATTAATTTTTTTGAAAACTTAATAATTACAGTAAATTATAATTAATTTTTTTGAAAACTATAAGTTAGTTCCTTGTTATTAAATTAAATGAAATTTATCAGGTTAGATCTTAAATGAAAAAAAATATTTGTTATGAGAAGACAAGTATCAAAAAAATAATTGATAATTAATTATTATTTCACTATGATATAAAGCATAGATACATTGTATATAATTAAAGAGACAAAGATACAAATGTTGGAATAAAAATAAAAAGATCTGAATATATGATTATGATTTCATTTACCATTTCTTAGTTTACCAAAAATAGATTTGAGTAAAAATAAAAAAGTTTGATGGATCTAATAAAAATAAAAGGCTAAAAAAGAAACTCATTTCAGGTTGTAACAAAAGTTAGAAGGATCAATAAAAAAACTAAATCCAAAACTACTGTAAAGATAAATTTATTTAATATTTTTTCAACTAAATATTTTTTTTCTTTATCTATTTATTCTATATAAAATACTAATCAAACATAATCTAAAAGTGTACTTTTGTCAATAATTGGCTTATATAAATATAAATGAAAATTATTAAGATTTATTTAAATCATTTAACAAAAACTCAATAACAAAGACTAGAAGGAAAATAATTATCCAGGTTTTAACAAACACATGTGCATATATCCCATCATTAATATTTTTTAGCTTGATATATGTTTGAACTGGACAAATAATTATAGTTTATTCATGTTGTACATATTTTATTTTAAAGGATTGTTTAAATAGTAGTAGTTAAAGAAGTATGCTTATTTCTAAAAATACTTATTGGTGTTGTCCTGTTAATTAGATTAACATGGATGATCGATTATGGATGTATCGTCGTCTTCGTCCTGAATACATTACCGGTGTTAGAAGATTTATCAATTTTGCATTTTCAATTGAAAAAAATATATCTGGGGAAAAATTAGATGTCCTTGTGTGAGGTGCAAAAATCAAAAGTTTTTAAAGGAAGATGATGTTTGTAAACATCTATTGACAAAAGGTTTTATACCTTGTTATGAAAATTGGACAGTACATGGGGAGCCTTATGTTACGGAACCAATATTGGTTGGACCTTCATCAATTGGAATGAGTCATGTTATGAATGATGTTTGTCTAGAGAATCCATATAGAAATCTAGTTATAGATGCAATGGGGGTTAGTGATGCATTCTATAATGATAACGTGTCTAGTCCTATGGTAGCAGGGGAAATTCCAAATCCGGAGGCAACTAAATTTTTTAATCTTTTGAAAGCTGCGGAGGAGCCGTTGTGGGATGGGTGTACCAAGCAATCCAAATTATCTGCTTGTGTACAATTGCTTAATATGAAGTCAACATTTAATTTGACTCAGAATGCCTTCAATAATTTTATTGATTTTACAAAAAGTTGCATGCCTAATGATGAAAATTTGGTATCAAATTTTTATGATGCCAAGAAATTTATGCGACCACTTAGACTTGGGTATGAGAAATTTGATGTGTGTCCTAATTATTGTATGTTATACTATGGGGCTGATGCAATGAAAACAAATTGTGATTTTTGTGGAAGTTCACGATACAAACCTAGAAATCCAACCAGTAAAGGTTCCAATAAGGCAGAGAAGCAACTTCGATACTTTCCCTTAACACCAAGGCTTTAAAGACTGTTCATGTCTCCATATCATGCCAAAGATATGACATGGCATCATTATCACAAGTCAGATAATGGGGTTATGGTGCACCCATCTGATGGGGAGGCATGGAAGGAGTTTAATCGTGTTCACTTCAGCTTTGCATCAGATCCGAGAAATATTCGATTAAGGTTGTGCACTGATGGGTTTTGTCCATTTGACATGTCTTCAAATACATACTCTTGTTGGCCAGTAATTATGATTGTTTATAATTTGCCTCCGTGGAAGTGCATGACTAGACCATTCATGTTTTTGACAATGCTGATTCCTGGGCCAAAGAATCCGGGTAAAAAGCTTGATGTTTTTCTAAGACCTTTGATTGATGAGTTAAAGAATTTATGGTCTGTTGGTGTTGAAACATATGATGTCTACAGAAAAGAAAATTTTCAATTAAGGGCAGCTTTGATGTGGACCATTAGTGACTTTCCAGCATATGGCATGTTATCGGGGTGGAGTACTCATGGAAATCTGTCTTGTCCTTATTGTATGGAGCATAGCAAGGCTTTTAGATTAAAAAATGGACGGAAAACTATATTTTTTGATTGTCATCGACGATTCCTACCCATGAACCACCCACATAGACATCAATCAGATAAGTTTTTGAAAGGAGTAATTGAAAGGCTCCCTCCTATACCTCGTCCATCTGATTTGGAAATGTTAAATGAAGTGTCCAAGTATACTGAGGGACATATTGGAGGTTCATCATATAATGTTAAAATTCTGGGATTTGGTATTAAACACAATTGGGTGAAGAAAAGTATTTTCTGGGAGCTTCCATATTGGCATATAAATTTGATTCGTCATAATCTTGATGTCATGCATATTGAGAAAAATGTCTTTGACAATATTTTTTATACAGTAATGGATTGTCCTTATAGAAGCAAGGACAATTTAAAGGCTAGGTTGGATATTCAATTGTATTGTCATAAACCAAGTTTACATTTGCAACAAGATATGAGTGGTCGGGTTTACAAACCTAAAAGCACTTATTGTCTACACAAGAAACAACAACAAGAAGTGTTGTCATGGATGAAGGAGTTATCATTTCCTGATGGTTATGCTTCTAGCATTTCACGATGTGTGAAAGAGGCACAATGTAAGGTTTCGGGGATGAAGAGCCATGATTGTCATGTCTTCATTCAAAGACTTCTTCCAACCGCTTTCCGACCTTACTTACCTAGACCATTGTGGAAGGCATTAACTGAACTATCCGTATTTTTTTGAGATATTTGTTCAACAAATTTAAATGCCCAGCACATGGAGTTAATGCAGATGAATATAATTGAAATAATTTGCAAACTTGAAAGGATTTTTCCTCCATCCTTCTTTGACTCCATGGAACACTTGATGATACATCTACCTTACGAGGCAAAAGTTGGTGGACCAGTTCAATATCGATGGATGTATCCATTTGAACGGTATGTTTCATACTATGTTCATTTTATTCATTTTTTTTAATAAACTAATTGAAAAAAATGATATAGGTATATGTTTTATTTGAAGAAGAAAGTTACCAATAAAGCTAAAGTTGAGGGTTCCATATGTGAGGCGTACTTGATTGATGAAATTACCAATTTTGCATCTCATTATTTTGGTGATGATGTGCAAACAATTTGGAATCGAGTTCCACGGAATGATGATGGTGGCCTTACAAGTGTAGATGGATGTCTTTCTATTTTTTTCTATCTAGGAAAAAAATTATCCAAAAGATTTTATAGAAGGCAGTTGTCACATGCTGAAATGCAAATTGCACACAACTATGTGATATTCAATTGTCAAGAACTGAAGCCTTATTTAGAGTAAGTATGAAATATTATTTTTTACTTAATTTATTATTAACTTTAACATTTTTTAAATTTTAGGCAATGCCGTCAAGAGTTAAAGTCACAACAATCATATGCGAGTGATGGTGAAATTGAAAAATTATGCGAAGTGATCTTTCCAAATTGGTTAAAAAATAATGTAAGTATTTTAATAAAATTAATTTATATTTTATGTCAATTAGTTACTTTAAAAATATTATTAATCTCTTTTAAATTATTATTTCTTATGGAGTTAACTATTATGCTAGGTGGAATACCAATCTAATGGAATTCAAAATCAGCTTTTTGGACTTGCTATGGGCCCTTCAACTTCAGTGAAATGCTATAATGGGTATTATGTGAATGGTTTTAAATTTCATACTCAACGTTATGGTCGTTTTAAAAAGACAATGAATAGTGGAGTTTGTGTGAAAGGAAGTTGCTATGATGATAATGAACGTGATTATTATGGAATGCTTAAAGAAGTTGTTCGGCTAAAATACTTAGGGAGTAAGTGCAAGTTATTCATGTTTAAGTGTAATTGGTGTGATACAAGACGAGGAATTAGAGTGCATCCTTCGAATGGTTTGGTTGAAATCAAGCATACATCTCGACTACAAGGAAATGAAGATTTTGTGCTAGCACAACAATGTCAACAAGTCTACTATACATATCCACCTGGTAATAAATCATCTAAATGGTGGACGGTTATTAAGACAATTGCTAGAAGTCGTTATAATGTTGACATGGGTGAATTTATTAAAGATGCCAACAATGTAACATCATTTGATGTTGATCAATCAGATGAGATTTCTCAACCATGTTGTGTCCTTCCTACTCAAACACTTGATGATCCAAATATACTTGTTGAATCATCTTATTATGAAGAAATCGGGCAACATGAATTGCTTCAACTTGACATAAATTGGGGAAACAAAGATGATGAAGAAGAAGATGATGATGGTGACGGTGACGGTGAAGAAGAAGATGATGATGATGATGAGGATGAGGATGAGGATGATTGTTATGGTAGTGATGGTTAGGAGTGATGATAATAATGAGTAGCGCAATTTAATTATATTTTGTAGTACATGTAATGAATTATCTTTCATATATGTATGGATAATTTCATATTATTTGACAATATTTACATTTTCAATGTTTTTTATTTATTATTTTATCATAGTGTGTTATGTATCACATTGCATATATCATTTTCATTGACCTTTGAAAAAATTTCTAACCTTTCAAGTATCAATATTTAAATTGTGATTCTGATGATATATTTTATTTTGTGATTTGTTTTCTTGCTTATAGATGTTGAAGAATGAATGAAAAGGTTTTTCCTACTCAGTGTTTGATTTATAAGAACAAACATTAAGGTAAGTATACTCATAAATTTTGATTTCTGCTTAATTAATTATTTAGATTTTTATTTTTATTATTGTTTGTGTTAATTGGCTTTTGATAATTTAAACTTCATGGCTGATTTTTATCATTGCAAGGAATGCTTAATGAAAATATTGTGAATCTTTTGTTCCTCATAGTTTAATTATAAGCTAATTTATTGTTATGTGTATATATTCATATCATAATGTATATATTTTTTCTGGTTTTTAGCATGCCTCGACGAGGATCTATATTAGATTCTAGGAGTGACAGGTCCACATCAAGGAGTGACAGGTCCACTTCATCCAAATCATTTCAAACTACATCAAGACATAATAACAAAGGATCCACATTTCATCAACCTGTGTATTAGAATGCAAATGAGTATTATATACCTACTTTGGGGAGTACACATCCTCCTCAACGTGATTATGGGAGGGTTGATGCATATCAATATTGTGAGGGCTTTCGTTTCCAAGATTTGCTTCAAACTCAAGGAGGTTTCTCTCGAGATAACCAATTTGTTTATGGAGGACATAATATGTATAGGAGTTATGAGAAAGTTAATGGTGGTGATGATGATGTGAACGTTAGAGATGAAGACGAGGGAGACGATAGTAATGAGATAGGTGTATGTGATGAGGATCAAGATGGTGTTCCATCATATCATGGTTCAACATGTTCTCCACACAATTATGATCAAAGTGTTAAAAGAAAGGGTTTTGACACGCCAATAGATCCAATAACAAGAAAAAAAGAGCTTTGTTTATATGGAACAACAGAGTAAGTTCAAACTTTTAAAAACAAACTTATTAAAGTTATATTTTCAGGTATGAAAAAAATTACTTTTTATTGTGTAATTATTTGTTTAATATAAGTTTGTTATTATATATTTTCAGGTTCAATAACGCATCGTGTGGACGTGCAATCGGAGATATTTTGAGGTCCAATTTTAAGGGAGCATGGCACTCTTGGGAAAAAGTAGATTCAATGTGCAGGGATGAACTGTTTAAAGAGTTTAAGGTAAGAACCAACACTAATTGCCATAATATTCTTTTTAATTTTGATAACTTTAATGTAGGATTATGAAAATTATCAATTAGCTATGATTGATTTGTGTTATAATTTGTACTTATTTCATGTTTACTTTTTAATATCATTTAATTTCTATAGTTATTATTGCAAATTTTGAACAAGATAACACAATATGTTAATTATTTATATAATTTGAAATTTTGTGCACTTTTTTTACTTCGTATATATATTATTTGGTAGAAAAAATATTCTTTTCCTGAGGAAGATGAGTTGATTGTTCGTAATATTTGGGAAGATAAGGCAAGGATAGCTTTGAATCAACAATTAACACGAGCTCGCAAGAAAGCCATGTCAAAAGAAAACACTACAAATATTGTAGATTGCCTTGATAAAGGTCCTGCCTGGATAAATAATGATGACTGGAATCAAATGATCAAAAATGTTTGGTCCACCCCTGAATTTTAAAGGAGGTCTGAATCTGCTAGGAGGAATCGATTAACCAAAACAGATGGCAAAATAAGCACTCATTCTGGAGGAACAGTGTCATTTGCATCATATCGAGCTAACATGGTAAGAATTTTTTTTTTTAATGCTTAAGATAAGAAATTATAATTTGTATTTTTATCTTTTATAATATTTATTAATCTTGAAAGCAAGAGGAAGCTGGTGGAAAAGAACCTCCATGGGATGATGTCTTTTCAGCTTTGCATCAAAGTACTAAACAGCCTGGTGGCTTCGTCGACAACAAGTCCAAAAAAGTAGTTGTATGTATTTTTATTTGATTATTTCTTAATATAACTTAACTATCATTTAACATTCAAATGAATTTATTGTTGCATGTATTTTTTTTATAGGAAAATTATAAAATGGAGATGATTTCAAAGTATGGAAGTAATCGGGAAAATCATCCTTCATTTGATGGAGCAGCTTGGTGTGTGGCTTCAGGAGGAGTTACAAAGGGTAGGGTATATGGTGCACCTCGTATGCCAAAATCTATAGTTAGTCCAAGCTCTCCATCACATTCCTACTCAGTGGAGTCATCATATCTCAGTTCATCATATCGAGCATTGCAAAAGGAGATAAAGGATAAAGAAGAGGAGATAAAGAAAAAAGATGAATTTATTCTTGAAATGAAACGACAGATGGATTCCATGAAAGAATATCTTGTGAACAATCTTGGATACAATGATGGGACATGCAATATTGATCAAGGTATGCCACCATCTTTGACTCCAGCAATATCGCCACCTATGGCTCCTCAGATAATGACATCTATGGGACCCATATCTCAACCAATTTTTCGACCTACACCTCGACTACAATATTGTTTCGATCTTGTATCGATCCACAATATCATGGTTCGTCTTTGCAACCGGCACCATGATTGTATCTTTTGTTGTTTTTTTATTGTATTTGAACTTAATTGTATTAATGTAAGTTTAACTAAATTTTTATTATATGAATATTAGTTTTATTCTATTTTTTATTAATGATATAATTATTTTTAATATTAAATTGTGTTGGTTATATATATTTTGAAACTTTTAAAATATCCATAAATAATTAAATTAATTAATTAAAATTAAAAATCATTGCAATAAACAAATAAAAAATAATTTAATAAAAAATAATATAATCACCAACGGAATCAGCAACGGAGAATCCGTTGCTCATTTTGCAACGGATTATCCGTTGCTAATTATAAGCAACGGATTTTTCGTTGCAAAGAAATCAGCAACGAATAAATCCGTTGCTAACAAATCAGCAACGACAAATTTGCATCCAAATTTTGTCGTTGCTGATTTCGTTGCTAAATTGTTTTAGCAACGGATTTTAGTAATATTTGCAACGGAGTAGTCCGTTGCTAATTACTATATTTTTTAGTAGTGTTATCTCTTCTGCGAAGTAAAACTGCTCCATCTTGGCACGCCTAGTGTCGTATTTGGGCAGCATGGTATCCAAGGAGTCAAAGATGGCGGAATAGTAATGCAGTGCCTCCATGAATCTTCCTAGAAAGAATGGACCATTGTGGCTTGAATCTTGTTCAACTAGAACAAGAACCTTTGGTGAGAGCTCATGAATAATCTGAAAGACAGAATTCAGAGCTCCCCTACTTTCCTTAACCACGCAATGGAGTTGAAGAATGCTGTTGACAACAAGAACTTCATCTTCACTGGTTTTGATGTCTTCAGGCCTCAAGTTTTCCAGGCTGCTTTTCACCACTGAGAACTCCAGATTAATTCCCATATCTTTTGCATATTCCTCGAGTTCATCACCGATGAATCGGAATCTGTCAACGCAAAGGCCAACACCAGTTATTCGAAAAAGACTAGGTGGCTTTCCAGCTCGTTCGGCGAGGCTTTGGATAAGCAAGCGCCATTGGTGACCGTGTGGTAATCCAAGTGTCATTCCTAGGTCCACCACATGAACTGAGGCCTGAAGACAAGGCGTAAAGCTTCTTCCTTCTTGTCTGAGGCAATGTCTATTATGTTCATCGTGGGTGCAACAAAACCAACCGCCCCTAGTGGTTGAAAGAAAGAGAGCCTGTCGATCAGTCCTTGCACGAAGCAAGATGCCACCCGTTGGAAAGCAGAGCCAAAGACCAAAGCCTTAGATCGGAGCTCAGATAATAAGGCCGAGGCATGTGACTCGTCACGACACGCCACGGCTTCTGCGCAAGCAATTAGAAGCTGAACCAGCCTCATTCCGTCAGCATTCCCTTCTTCTTCATTTCCACCTTCCTCGGCATTGATCATGGCTGCTGCTTCCTCTTCAACAGCCTCGGCTGCAAGATATCTTTGCGTATAATTCCATATATGATCTCTGAAATGAAGCTTTGGAATGTTATTCAAGCTATTAGTGCTACTACTGCGGCAAATACTGCTTCCACCGCTATAAAGACTGCTACCATTACTTCTTATGGATTCAACCATGCTTGAGGACCGTTTGATCCTCTTAGCATCTTCGGTTTCATCCGGAAGAGGGAGCATCCAGGAAACAACATTGTTCTCAAATATGGGCAAATAAGGGTACGGATACCCAGCCATGGCTGCAAGACTGAGATCAAGACCACTCGTTTCACTTATGGTTTCGTCATTGAACTCCCTTGACAAGAAACTATGAACCATCTCTCCTTCTCTCTCTCCCTCACACGCGTGAGCGCGGGTACACGCTTCTCTTTCGCTAAAAATATATGAGTGAAGCTCTCGAAGAACCTTCACAAAACGAGGGCAAAATACATAGGCGAGCGCCTGCGGTAATTCTTGTTCGTAAACAACTAGGCCAAAGCATATTTTCATTTGAAACCATGAAAGTAAGACAAATGTGCTGTGTCCAAATTAGATGCCTGCCTAATTTGTGGCATAGACAAGCAAAAATGCATAGAGCAATGAATGTAATCCCCATTATCATCTTTCTCCAAGATTTTTGGATTTCCTGTCTTGGAGACATTCTACCGTAGTTGGCCACTTCTAATTTTACTCATAATCCTAACAACTGAAAACTCTTAAAACGGTAAAACATCATTTTCTTCGAGGTTCTCTTGTCTTCAAGTTCATGGAGTTTATTGTACCTTACACACACACACACACACACATATAGAGAGAGTATAAGTTTATCAAGTCATGTCCTTTATCAATCTGGGTTTTACAAGAAAACAGTGAAAGCAAGGGATAAAATTGGTGGCCTGTGGGGCGGGCTTGAACATTACGCACCAAGGCATGCAGCACGTAGAAACTCATCAGGTTAGACTAGTTTAATTTAACTAAGGTTAATGTTAGAGTGCCTACGCAACAAAACTTACCCCACATTGATTGAATTCAAGCAAAGATTCAACCAGGGTGTTATCCATTACATTACTAGAAAATTAGAAAATATTAATAAAATATTTTGTCATTACATAAAGAAGATTTTGTTTATATTGAAAATTAATGACAAAAACGATAATGAAATACTACCATAAGAAACTAATCCTTCATGGTTTTTATTTCATTTGCAATTTTCAATACCAATTAACAGAATCATCAAAAGAATATTCAAGTTTAAAAATCAGCTTTTATTATTTATTTTCTATCAACAATTCATCACCATTTATTTTTTTTTGATGAAATAATATATCAACGATTCCATAAAAAGGTTCCTTAACATTCTCTAAGTTTTACCAAAAGTTTTAGAGCGAGTACAAACATTCCAATAAAAATTATAATAAAAATATCAATGAAATACTTATTTTATTTGTGATTCCATCAAAATATTTGCACTTTTATTGAATATCTACTTAGATTTAATAACCATTAAAAGTAAAAAAAAACATATTCAAGATATTGACGTTATCAATTATTAAATATTCATATATATATATATATATTTTAAACCATGTGATAAATTATTTATTTTATAATTAAAATAATTGAGTTTCACTAACATTTGAATTTTGATATAACAACAATTAATAATATTGCCTAAAAACATTATTGAGTTTAGAATAATTATCAATCTTATAATTTAATATAATTAATGAAAATTCTATATAATTAAAAAATTAATTTATTGATCTCAATTCATTACAATTAAATAATACATAATTATATACTTGTCTAAATTCAGGTCAATCAAATATCTTCTCTTCTCCTCATTGATTTTTTTGATAATGGTTATCTAATATGGCAAAATATTGATAAATACTCACTTGAATATGGTTTACCATTAACATAATTTATGGGAATTTGATTTATTTATATTTTTAAGTGAGTTTTAAAATAATACGAGATAAATATTAAAATATTTTTAGGAATATAAGCCTCAAAAGTTTTACCTTTTTAAAACTATTATTTTAAAGTTAAACAAGTATCTAAATGAAAGTGATTATAGATTAATAATTAAATAATAAAATAATAAAAAAAATTAAATGTCATCCCTTACCCTTCAAAAGAATATATCCATCTACATTGCATATTACCTCCTACTTTCACTACTTTTACCTTGTATATTAGATGTAGGGGTAACCTCCTACTTTTACCTTGTATATTAAATATATGGATAGATTTTTTATTAAGTCAAAGAAAACAAAAAAAATCATTATTTCAAGTTTGTTACATGAAACTCATCATTAATCAACGCTATATTCTCCCAACTACAATACAAAAGTAAACATAACTTAGTTTTATATTGTCCTTTGTTTTCAATTTTATGTTCATGACCATTTTAAAAATATTTTGAAACATATTATTCTCGATGTCCATGATATCTAAACTATGATGGATGAGACTAGGATTTAAAAAAAAAAAAGTTCCTGAAAAAATACTATGATTAATCTAATTATGAATCACATCAAAATCATGAATTTTTTTAATTAAAATTAAAAACAATGTCTTCATACTTTTAAACTTCATCATTCAATTCTTTACTTGATAATACGAATAATGCAATATCTTTTTTAACTTTACCTTTTAAAAAGTTTTTTTTATTTTTAAATTGATAATGACTTGGTAAAAATATTTGGTGGTAATAAAAAAATAATTTTACACTGTTCAATAAGATAAAAATGATGCATGTAATATGGACAAGATAACATTTCATGCATGTTGCAACCCGACACCATCCCATGAACAAGAAGATTATTTACTATTCATATTAATATTATTTTTATTTTTAAATTATATTTTTTAAAGACATTATATTTATTCAACTCATTAATTAATATTTAAAGATAAATACTATAACTTTTTGTTAGTTCATTGTTATTTGATCTAAAATTACTAACATAAAAATGTTTGATAAACCACAATGAAATGTTTTTAGTGATTGTTTTTATTCAATTTTTTTTTGGTGGTGTTGATTGTATTCGCAGATTCAGATGTATAGAAATTCTTGTCTTCTTGAGCATGATCTTATATATATTAAACCTGAAACCTCTAAATAGTTAACACCTATTTAATTTGCTTGTCAATTGAAAACCTTCTACGGAGTTGGAGGTTTACATATTTTCTTTGTTTCTATATATATATATATATATATATATATTACTTGAAAAAGATCATACACAACGCGCATGAGAAAAATAATTTCATTTTTGAACGATTTCATTTTGATCATGCAAAAAAACAACTTCAGCGTAGAATAATCTGCCGGCTTATACGAGAACATCCAGGAAATACAAGAAAGATTATCTTTAGCATGCTTATTTTATATCATTAAAAAATAATATAAATTTTATTTTAAAATTTCATTTAACAATTTAAATTATTGAAATAAAATAATTTTTTATATACGGTCAAAGTTTTAACGACTAAAAAATTATAAATTAATTTTTTTTATTTGATAAAAGATAAAATACAAGGTAAAATAAATTTATATAAATTTTAAATCTAGAAAACTTTCACTTAATAAAATATATTAAAAATAATATAATTGATGGTACTTCTATAAAAAAAATTAACACCCAACAAGCATATACAAATAAAGTAGGAATATACAATTTTGGTCTTGATGCCTGGATTATTCGAGCTTACAAGACTCATTAATTTCGATAGTGTCCGGCATAACACACACACACACATATATCCAAGGCTCAACAATATCATAGTAACAAGAGATTAACTTTAAACAAACGTATAGACATATGCATGCCACCGTCTCCTTGAGCATTTAATGTCATTGTCGACGTCTTGATCCTGCATCGGACGGCGAGGATGCTTCTGGGATTAGAAATTTTGTGCGCTTCATTTTATTTTTACTCAGAACATCCATCCATGAAGAAGAATAAAGTTTTTTTTTAATGTAAAATGCTTTCGTTGATATTGAAAAATACATGATATTAAAAAATAATATAAATTTTATTTTAAAATTTTATTTAATTAAATTATTGAAATAAGATAATTTTTTGATATTGTATTAAAATCTTAATGACTAATCGATTACAAGTTCGAATCTTATAATTTTTATTTATTTAATTAAAATTAAATATAAATTAAAATAAATATATACAAGTTAAATCACATCCTAAAACCTTAATTAATAATTTAAGTTATTGGATTAAGATAGTTTTTTATATATTATAACTAACTAATTTAATACATCAAAAATAAATATATAAAAGATAAAGAGTTGACTAGAGAGAAAAAAAACATCATCCATCAAGTTCTACTGCTTGCATTTCTAATTCACATATAAATATGCAATTGAAATGGTTTCACAAATAAAAACTTAATTGGTGAAATTCATTAATCATAGAGATACTCAGCTAATCATGCCATTGTTTGTTTGATCCGGCCTTTAATTATGCTAATCATGCCAGGAAGATATTAGCAGTATTATGAAACAATTTGGCAATTAATATTGGAAATGGACCTAAAATTCAATAGGAAACGGGTCATCCAAAGAACTTTGAGAAGTAATTGAGTTTTGTTTGCTAGGTACAAGGCAATTGTATTGTATGCATAATCTAGACAAGGAAAGGTTCAAAGCTATTTTGATCATTTTATTATGTGTTTTGTTTTTCTTATTATTTTTTATATCGAAAGTGTCCTTTATCAGACATGATAATCATTAAAAAAACCATCATGAAAATACAAGATCATATCTTGACTTTAGTTTTAATTTTAAAAGTGTTTGGGTTGTTTTACTGTGCAATTAAAAAGTAAAAAATTTATGTGTCTCCTAATCAATGTGATGTGTCATTTTTTTTTATTTATGTGTGGTGTCCGGGTCAGTTTACGCGCACCACGACTAATCCATACGGTCTACTGAACATCTCGCAAGCCCAATGAACAGGTAAGGCACCGCAGAGGTGACAGACATGCATGGTAAGGTTCGAACCCCTGTGCTGAAGAAGGGAACAAGCCTCTCCCACCGCTAGACTAGAACCTCACTTATGCATGATGTGTCAATTTTTATAACATCGTGGGCAAAGCGGTGAAAATATGGTCTCAATAAACAGTGTTCTCTTTCACGTGCTGCAGCGTTTTCAAGGCAAATGTAGGTTTTGTTAATACAGTCCAATCCTTTTTATTTATTGGAAAATAATATTTGAGGGATTTAAAATAAAATAAAAACACTAAATGTGGTGCGTGAAACTTCCTAAAATTGAAGGGCCTAAAGATGTGGTTATACATGGAATTCTCAAAAATTGTAAGGAGAAATGGCCAGAGAAAAAACCAAAAAGAACCACGTGCTGTGCGACCCTTCATTCCCCCTTCTGATGCGACGAGGAAACTTTGGCGGTCCATTAACTCAAGTCTAGTCTAAATTAGTGTTTTTTTTTAATTTATATATATTTTAATATAACATGTGTACATCTTGATTAATTTAATTTGTATGCATTACAATTAATTTTATAGCTCATTAAATATTCTACAAATTTAATAAACAAATAAAATATTATAAAGATGATAAATATGTATATAAAGACTCAAACTCTGATACAATGAAAGGAGACAAGCCTTTTCCACCGCTCGATCAAGATCCTCAGTATAAATTGGTATTTTTTAATTGTAAGTGTTGTGTCAGTTTATGTATATTTTAATTTAATTTTTAATTTTTTTAAGATTTATAATATTTAAATTAATAATTTTAAAAAAATGAATTTAAAACTTATCAAGCTAAATTATAACCCTCAAATCAGAACGTGCTTAGTACGTTGCACAACTTTGAAATTCTTTTATTGCATTTAATTTATAATACAAGCAATTTAATTTATTGTGTTTGATTTATAATTCAAATTTCATGTACAAATGGACAGCAGAAGAAGAAAGTACTGTTTTTTTTAACTCTTTTTCTAAGTTGGAAAAGTATTATAAAATTTTATCTAACTCGATAATCAGTCTAGTTTCTCATCAACTTGAAGTCTGAGTTGAGTTAATAAAAAAACTTAACAAAACAGCATGGTTTTATATCTTTGAAAAGGTTTAAAATGATAAAATTTGAATTGGTTTGTCAAACTTACAACATAAGATTTAAATCAGGTAGATTTTTAATTTAAGTCTATGGCTGGAAGTGGAAGATATACTTCTTTTTTGTAGCTGAACTCCCATTTGATTTTGGTTGTGCAGCATATGTCAATAGCCTCTCCACGAACCCTCAAAGTTAGAACAGGGAGGATATATTTTCAAATATATCTTCCACTTCCAAATATATATATATATATATATGAAAATATAAAAATTCAATTTAAGATTTTTTAAAAACATTTATTTTTATATTTTTATTTTCGTTCATTCAATTAGATATATTTTTATCCCTTTTCTTCTGCAGTAAAACATTAACCAGACACAAACTAGGAAACCCACATCTTAAAAACCATAGTTGAAATTAATGAAAATGCGGCAATAAAATTAATACAGTACTGTGGTTGACAAATTATTAGAAAAAAAAACTTCATAATTAAACATACAGGAAAGTACAAAGACTATTACGGCATGCATGTACGGCCTAGTAAATATTTAAATCCGAAGGAAATTAAGCAACCAGAGGAGCGCAGGAGAAGGATTTTGAGACTAGAGATAGAGTGAATAAAGAGAGCTTATTCAGCCTAGCTATTATCTATCAGTATATGTATGCATATCTATCTAATTCTCCTGAGCACTCAGTACGAGGGAGTGCAGGCAATGCAGGCAAGCAAGAGAATAGCTGAGGAAGCGCCATCTTCTTCGAGATTGGAGCTGCTCCTCTTGAACTTGCAGGTTTTTCCTTTGTTACATTGAATTTGCTTCTGCGTATGCTGCTGGTAGTGACTGTGTTGTTCATAGTTGCAATTCTCCCTGCACTTGTGCTGTTCTTGCTGCCTCTTCTTCATGGCTTAGCTTCTTTATTTAGGCTCTTCTTCTCCTTTACAGAGGAAACTCGGCGGTACTCACTATGACTCCCTAACACTTCGAAGAATAGAGGAGAGGGGCTGTGCATGGTGAACGGGCGTACATGGTCTCATTTTATAGCTCCTTTCACCTTAGAGGACTCACCGTGGGACCCTGGGAGTTGGGATCTCCAAGTCTCCTGCCGAACCACATAGCATGTGTTTTCTACGTGTAGAGATGAATTGCATGGTGGGACTGTGGCCATCCTTTATCTTTATCTTTATCTTTATCTTTGTTTTTATTTTTATTTTCGCTACAATGCTAACTGGCTATGCAATGCATGAGATACTCGCATGTGCCTTTCCTACTCGCTACCTCCCTGTATGACAAAAACTAATGTCACAAAGGAGGGTCCAGCTAGCATGTTCCAGCATCTAATAAATGAAGTTCCGCCATATCTAAGCCACTTGATTGAGTTATGTACAAGATAAGAATGGAAAAATCTTATAATTAAAGAGAAAGAAAAGCTTAAAGTTAATTATCAACAAAAACAAATCAAACAATGAAAAGTAAATTAAAAAAAATAATTAATTTAAAAAAAAATAAAAAAACTAACTTTAACCAACGTGCCAAATTTACGGTCTAATTATGAGGATGGGATAACCTCGTATAAGAAGAAACTGAATAAAACAATGGAGATCAACTCTTTAGAAAAAAATAATAAAAGGTAAAACTAAAAATAAATCAATAAAAAAAATTCAACTCGAGTTAACTCAAGTATCTCACAACTCGAGATATGAAATCGGAATAACCTTATAAAAAAATTAAAAAATTAAAGGCCCGATAATATAGTATAAAAAGATAAAATTTATTAAAAAATCATTTAAAAAAATTAAACAAATGGTCGAAATCAAACCACACTGATCTTCAAAGCTAAACCATATTTATATTTAGTAAATTATCAAATCACTCTTATCTACGTGATAATAATAATAAAAAAATCATATTGAAAAGATAATAAATCCTTGACAATATATATAGTATTTTTTATTTTGTTTTTAAAAATAATCTAGTTATTTAACTATTTAAAAAAATTAAAAAATCAAGAAGCTCATTAACGCTAGGCTAATGTTTTTGCTATCTAAGAGCAATTAAGTTTTTTTATTGTGCAAAAATAGAAAAAAGATCAAAGTGAACCCACATCAATGTGATGGTGTCAAATAACCCCGCGAAAATATCAATTTACCTCTTAATTTGTATTTCCTTTGTACTATAAAAGATAAAAATATCACTACACTATAATTACACCATAGTAATTTATTTTATTGTCTTCGGGAAAAAATATTATAATATACTGTGAGTTCCTTGAAACGTCCAATTGTCAATAAGAACGAAGATTAAGGATACAAAACGCTCTAATAGTGATAGGATATCCAGTTTGTAATTTAGATCAAAAGGTAATAATTGATATTGAAAAATGAGCCTTTTGGCAAGTTTTTTTCGTTCGAAGTTTCGACTAATTCAAACGTGGTTTAACTGGCATGTATTCCCTGTAAAACAAATATTAGCATGGTACTTTTAGCGTAGTATGTATTATTATTATTATATACTGCCATTGTAAAACAAACTCGTATAATGATGATCATTCCAGCTGGAAGTGTTGGATTCTATTTGAATGCCCAATCATCGTGCGTCTTCTTTAGGGTTGCTATGGCAATGATTTTCCTTCGCTGGCGAAAGATTTAAAGAACTAGTACATGGATCGATCAGAAGCTGGCTCCAAGAACATGCAATAAAAATATATAAAAAAAGACATCTGAGTAACTAACTAATCATACATACATCGCACAAAGACAAGGGTTTAAGGATTGGGTTTGTGTGCTAGGAGAGATCTACGGCATTAATCAAATGAAAACCGATGAGAAGGTGCGGTGCTTGTTGCAGAGTACGTACACAAGAGGTCAGGGCTTTGTATTAGCAAACTGTAACCCCCAAGCACGCCACTAATGGAGTTAGGCCATGCAGTTTGTCGTTACTCTTGAAAGACAGAAGTCATCATGTGCAAGCGAAGCCATGTGCTCATGTGTTGATGTTCTTGTCCTCTCTATGCCAACCCTCCTCCACAGGGCCCAGAGGTTTTCTTTCTCCCTGCTCCTCTCCTCACTTATTGCCCCCGTGTCCTATACGATTACAGTTCCGGCACCGTTTTCTCACTAGCTCAAGCAAAAAATATATCTAGGGCTCAAGCAATTTTTGGCGTTGGTGCATGCATGAACTATACCTGTTCTTTGTCCTGTGGCGAATGTTCATGGAATGAAGCTGGAATTAATTACAGTTCTTGTTAATTTGTTTGACCTAAGCACGTAATTAACGAAGGGCCGTGGGTGCTCAGCTTTCCATGTATATTGCCAACTTATCCCAGGCCAGCCCTCTAATTAGCTTAAGTTATTTCTTAGTCAACGGCGGGTGCTCAGCTGTTCCTGGATGCATTTCAAAAGTATGCTTGTTGTTTTTTACAAGTATTTCTTTATAATTTTGATGTGATGGTGTATAAAAAAATTTAAAAAAAATATTCTAATCCATTTTAAAATTAAAATATCTTTAAAAATATGATCCAAACACTGTGGTGATGGAAACAAACAATTAATGGATTGTGGGGCTAGGAGCTCATAAGTGTAAACATGGTAGGGGCCATGGGTTCAGAAAATGGGATGTTGCCATTATGGGAACAAGTCATTCTTGCTGGTTTGACCAGCAATGGAGCTCCAATGAGGACGATCCATTCACCTTATCGTTTTCTTGAGTCATTCAGATTCCATGTATGTATATACTGATATTTATTTTCTAGGTCCCTAACCTCACCTATTGGAGGACACTTGGCATGTTGGACTGTATATGATGCAAACTGGATTTTTGTCGACCTATGTCCATACCTAGGACTTTGTTTTTTTATTTTATTTTTGGGTGAAGAATTTATTTATTTTTATTTATTTTTTTTACGTGGGTGCGGGGTATCCGGTCCAGCTTACGCGCGCCACCCCTGGAATGCGGTGGAGGATTTATTCATTTGCGCCGTTGTGGATGTGATCAGTCTCTCTCTTATCTTATTTTCACTTTTGACTGTTGAGTTTATGAGCTCTAAACCGACGTCGGGGCTGCTATTTTGGACTCTTGATGGATGCCGTCCCGGCAGAAAACACCAGACCGGTGGTCTTCGCATCGGCTACACCGGTACAGCGCACACTCAACACTCACCGAGTCTTTAAAATGGAGTCGAAACAATTACTAATCAGGTTGGCTCTCGGCCCTAAGTACTTGATGTCCTCCCCCGTTATCAAATATGGGCTGAATCTAATTTTGGCGTTGTTTCGGATTATCAAGCCATTGATTTTGGGTATTTGCAGGAGTGAGATAAATCAAATGAGGCATTAGTTTTTGCACGAGGGTAAGTAAGGTTAAGGCTGTGATCAAGGGGGAAGAGAAAAGGCATTCTACATTCCTGGTTTTTGTAATGTAAATTGAGACTTCAGTTTCACCTGAAAGCTTTTAATTAAATTAAGAGTTTTGGTCCCCCTCTGACCTAGCCTTCGATGCAAAAGAAGTACTGATGTTCAGCTCGGTTTTAAAATGATGTTCGGAAATATACGAGCGATTGTTTTTTAAAATGATTATATGTCTTGAAGAAGAAGATTAAACCTGATATTTTTTAAAGTTTAAAATGTTTTAGTAGTTGGTATAAAATTTATTATATATACAAGATGTTAAGAGATTTTTGTTATAAAACTCGATAAAGTAAATCAGTAATTCTTATTATTTTATATATTAAATATAAAATGATTATAAATTTAAAAGATTTTATCACAATCAAACAACCATCAATTTCATCATATATAAAGTTAGAAGATCATTTTTAAACTATATTTTCAAGCACAATAATAGTTGCATCATATATATTTATTAAATTGCAAATATAATTAAAATGAGAGCTCCAGCAAGTAGTTCTACTTCGATATAAATTACGAATTTGATTAGTCCCTCTACTAGTCTTATGTTCTCTAGTAGCTACCATATATACAATTTCAATAACCTGAGCATAATATAACTCGATATAACATTTGGGAGAAGCAAAAATAAGGTTGGTAATGGTTGTCAATTTTAAAAAAATAACCAGATAGAAATCTCATTTCTAGCTGCTGCAACTAATGTCAGTTATAATTAGTGGGCAAAACAATGTACATAATATGCATAAAGACAATCTCTGAGAAATAGATGTCATAGTCCATTTCATGCATCACATATATTGCTAGCACCATCATTCCCTTAACCTTGCATATTAAAAATATACAAGTTCTATTAAGCGAGTACATCATAAATTTTTTTTTTAAGTGTTGAATAAGTAGTATCTGAAACATGTACAATGCTAGAAAAACTCTCTCGTACAAAACCCTGAATGTCAACAAATCTCAAAACAACAACCATTTGTTCTTTATTTGATGCATCTTTGGCTTTGTCAACTAAAATATAAAACTTTGCATCTCTAACTTCTTCATGAATCTTTTTCCTCACTTTGTTAGCGAAAATATACAAAATCTCTTTTTAAATAGTGGACGAGGTATACTTTGTATTTTTCAAAGCTTTTTCTAAGTCAACATCATCAAAGTCAACATCCAGCCTCCCCATAAGTCTTATCATCTCTAAAAAATTGCCTTGATTATTAGAAGATAAAGATTCATCATGACCTTTAAATGCACATGCTTGTAAGCTCAGTTATTGAACACCTTCAATTTTTGTCACAAGTCTCAACTGATTTTTTTGAACTTCTTCAACAGTTTGTGCATTCAACACTTTAATATATCCATTTAATTTCATTAAATCTTCAACAGATTTCACAGCATTATTATGTGGTGAAGTGGGACTTCCTACATGCATTAAAAGTGCATATTTAACTTTGTTATTAACTCTCTTCTAACTTATAAAGCCTTTAGTGGTGAATGTGAGATAACGAGGCACTTTGTTTTCAAAAATAAAGTATAAAAAATAAAATATTGCATCCTTTGATTGATAGTACTCTAGCTAAGAAAATTGAAATCGACGATACTATCTCCATGATTCAGTCATTGGATACTCTGCTAACTTAGGTTGATATGGACCCATTTTGATATAAGCTCTTTTAATTTCATCTTATTGATTAATAGGATGTTTCCATACTGGAATTCATAAATTAGGATCTCGTTTAAGAGTATTAGCATTAATTTCAACTGTTTAAGATTTGAAAAAGGTTTGTTCAATATGATTTGAGACATCAACATTGGATAGAGAATGTTATTTACTGGTTGATGTTTGTTCATTTGGTTTAAAGAATGAAAACATAATTTTTCCTCTCTTGTTTCTTTGATTTTTCATTATAATTTATAACATATTCAAATAAAAGCAATTAGAGAAGTCATGTGCAAGATGAAAAGATATTAATGTCACAATAGAATATTCATGAAATGCAAAATATATAAGAATAAACTAGTAATGCAAACTACTAAGAGATTTAGAGAACTTAACTTTGAAATAACCAATAAATTATTAGTACTAGATTATTAGTGTGTTATTGTAATGAATGTGAAATACTGAATTCAAAATGAAAAGTCAGGGTTTATAAATTCTTACTTGATGATTTTACACTCTTGCAGTTCTCTGTATAGATTCTTCTTCAAAATCCAAGCTAAAATTGTATATTGTTGAGAAGAAAAAAAATTAAAACCCTAAGTTACTTAGAAGACATGTGAACCAATTAATTAGTTATGTTTAGATAAATTTGCTGTAAAATATAACTAATTAATTAATATTGCAAGGGAAAGTGGGTGGCTAATTAATTAATGTTGCTAGGGAAAGTAAATTGGGCTGCTAATGATCGCTAAGTAATTTGTGTTGCAAGGGAAAGTGGGACACTAGGTTTACTATGTAAAAGATAAAAGGGAAAGTGGGTTATTAAATTTTTTATACCTAGGTTACAGCCCTCCTTAGCCTTGTAAAAAGCTGTGCCTCTAACTGAAAACTTACCTGGTTCTTAATTTTAGGGTCTTGGTGAATTAGTTGAAATGTATGTAAGCTAGCTCAGACACCTACAGTTATAAAAAAAAATAACAATTTTAGTTAAATTCAACTAATATTATCAAATAAGATTTAAACTCAAAACCAAAATGTAAAAATTTGTATGTGTGTAAAACATCTACTAGTAGAAAACAGCTTGCACCATTACCATCTCTACCTATGTGTCAACCTTCAAATACCCTGAATTGGATAATATTATCATATAAGTGGTGCAAATGCATGGATTTATTATGTTGGATGTCGCTTTATTGTTAGGGTTAAATTAATTAGATTTATTTATTATTAATTTGATTATTTAAATCATTTTTTATTGTTTAAATTGAGTGACCGATAAATGGTATGAGTTGTCATTATGACACTTGTATATCAAATATATTTAGTAGAAGAAGATGAGAAATAATGTTTGTTTTTTCTGTAGAAAAAATATTTATGTGTTATTTGTCTTTTAGAAATCGTTTGGTTATGTGTTTGTGACAACTTTTTTATTTAATTGTGATTTCATCTTATTTGGTTACAAAACATGCTCAATTTTCATGCATAGGCCCCACCATGAAATGCATTCAAAAATCGGTTTTGTAAAATCTATTTTTACATGTTTTTCGCAATGCTATGTTTCTATTCTATTTATTTTATAGACAGGAGGCTGTAAGAAAGAGAGAGAAGAAGAAGAGCAAAAACAAAGGAAAAATATGAGGATTGTGGTCCATTAGTGGAGTGCAGCTCCCTTTCATCGTGGACCTCCATCGTTCTCACCATTAGGCTACTTTTCCCTTTCTCCTTCATCTTTCTTCTGTATTCTCCACTGTTTTGAATTAATTCACTCTCCACTGATCACGTTGCATTTGAAGAGTGATCAACCACAAGCTTTTCCACAATCCCTCAGTCTATCATTGTCACACTGCTCTTTCCCTTTTCCTTTTATCTTGTTTTTTGTTTAGGCTGCTCTCCACTGTTTTCCAAAGTGAATAACGAAGGGTGAATTAATTCACTTTCTATTTTTCATGGCCGAACCAGGTCTGATCCAAACCTAAATCTATTAGATCAGTTCGATCCAATAAAATAAAATTGTTTCATGCTTAGGAAATCATAAAAATTATAGTTTTTGTCGAATAGATTTTGTACGTGATGAAATTATAAATAGTTTAATGAAATAATAAAAAATATGTTATATAAAGTATTGTTTATTTCATGATATAATAGTAGTAGTTAAGTCTACAATATTGAAATTAAAAATCATCAATATTAATACATATTTTTTTTAGTTATTTTATGACCTAAATTTCAAAAATATTTTTAATCAAATATAATAAATAATTTTTTACTCAACCTTGATTTTAACAACAATTTTAACCAAATATATATTTTAACAAACTAACCTCAACTAAAAATATTTTTTATAAAATAATTTTTTTCAAACTATAACTATAAAAATAATCATAATATCAAACACACTTTAATATATAATGGAGAGTGTTAAGGTTAGTGTTCAGCCTTTTATTGTCTCTACCCTTGGCTTGATTGGATTCCAATTTTAAATCAAGAAATTATTTCTTGATTTACACTAATTTAGCTTAGTGGTGAGATAGTATAGTTTAGCCTTCTCGGCTGATGGGGAGGTGTTTTATCTCTTGAATGGTGGAATTAAAGAACAATAAAAATAGATAATTTTTATTATATTGTGCTAATCATAGTTTTAAAACTTAAAATTATTGGCTCGGTTTAAGATCTGGATAACCAGGTTTTAACCGGACTATCCAAGTTAATTATTTTAAATTAAAATAATATTATTTTAATAAAAAAATAAAAATTAATAAGTTACAACCAAGTCTTGTAGAATTACAATAAATTTTTGTTTTTTTATTTTTTCTTCAATCCAGTTCATTTCTAGTTCTAGGTTCTAGATTCATTTCCCGGCCAAAACAGTTTCAAAACTATAGCACTGATATCACAAAAAATAATATCAAGAAAAAATGCTCATGAAAAAACACATGAGGTGAATGAGGTAGCACACATTGAGGATGCATGTGCAGCCCAGGCCATCGATGTCAGCTGTCTGTGCTATGGTCCAGGACACAATCAATTGGCACGTGCAAAATTTTATGTGATTCCTTCTCCTTGTGCTGACACCTCGCTGCAAATGAGCTGATAAGGTGGGGTTTTTAAAAAACAAAATATTTGAAAATATGATTATGTTTTTTTTAAATAATTTTTATTTAAAAATACATTAAAATTATTTTATTTATTTTTTAAAATTTATTTTTTATATCACTAAATTAAAATAACATTAAAATATCCGGATTTAAAAACACTTTTGTAATGTAAGAAAAAACGAGACAGTACTATGAGTTTGTTTCTTCAGTGCTTTGGACTGTATGAGGTGTTCCCACTGGGTGACTCTAGTTTTAGCATTTAATTATTTAGGCGTATGCTTTATCTAGAAATAAAATAGAAAAATGAAATGATAGAACAGAGCATTTAAACGTATATCGCCAAAACAATTGCTCAATAAAACAATGCATGTGATTTTGTGGCATTTAATGATGTCAGAAAATCAAATTATAATCAGAATAATAACATTCAAGACTGAAATTTGGTTTTTAAGATAAGTGATGTGTCATGAACAACAATCAGACAGCACAAGGCTAAGTACATGTAAAATTGCTGGCATCAAACAATCTACCATGTTCTTGCCTGCTTGAGCTAAAAATTCAAGTCGGAAATTGTGTACTTGGATTACGGTTATTTAAAAAAAAATTAGAAATATATTAAATTAATATTTTTTATTTTAAAAAAATTATTTTTGATATTAGTATATCAAAATAATTTAAAAAACTAAAAAAATATTAATTTAAAATAAAAAATTAAATTAAATTAAATTTTTTTATAAATATTTTTAAAATATAAAAACAAACATGCCATGAAAATAATTACCTTCGAGAAAATATGTTGTTTGATCTGCTAGTTTCACATGTTTCAATCGCTACAGTCGCTATCCCACTGTGTTTTATTTAAATTGAAAATGTGAAAAGCGGTAGTCGTTTGTGTGTTTTTACAGGTAAGATGATCAAATGTAGCTCTTTTTGATAAGGAAGCATAAATTGGAACCATAAAGTAGTTGGGGGGAAGGGATCGTGGTTGGGCGTCCATATGCTTATGATGTTGAGCGCAAGCCCACGACTATTCGGTATAATTATGAAACTAAGTTTAACTCTATTGGGTGAGCTATCTCTTGTCGGAACCAGATTTTGAAGAAAAATTAATTTGGTTGGTCTGATGAAAATTCAATTTAATTTTTAAAAGTATTTAAAATAATATTATTTTAATTTAAAAAAATAAAATAACTTTATTTTAATTTATTCGGGTAATTTCATCAACCTATAATCTTGATCTTACATTGAATCATAGGCTTGGTTGAGTTAAAAACTATGAATTATAGGTTTACAATAGAGTAATAAAAGTGCGATTCAGGTATATAATCAATACTAAATAAGTAGTTTGAGTTGTGCCACGTGCCGCTTTTCTTTTTCAACATATAAAAAATATTAAAATGATGTAAATGTTATTAAAAAACCAAAAACAATATATATATATATATTGAGATGTTCGTCGTTCACTCAAATAAATTTAATAAACTTAACTAATTTAATAATATAATTAAAAAATAATATATCACTAACAAATAAATTAAAAAAACCAACAATGATTTAATGTAAATGATGAACTTTAACCAATATTGTAAAAATATATTTTTATAATATTTTTAAATTGTCTCAATCATCTTATTTGTTAATAAAAAATTAAATAAAAACAGGATAATTGTATCAAAAGAAAAATAAATAAAAAAATTAATTTTTAATAAATAAAATATTAAATGATAAAATTAAAATATAAAATTAGTTTAAAAAAATAAAAAAAATAACCGAAGTCATTAGTGGGATCGAGCTAATCTAGTAAAAAATAAATTGAATAAAATTATAAAATTTAATTATCAAATCAATTTAAAGTGGAAAAAAATTAAAAAGAAAAATTATATTAAAAAATAAAATAAAAAAGTATGATTTAATGTTGTTGAACCTACGAATTCAAAATATAATATTGAAATAACTCTATAAAAATAAATTTTTTTAAAAATAATATAATACTTCAAATTTAATAAATATAATACAAATATCTAGATCTTCTATCTAATAAATATAATAAAAAACCATTTGTGAACACTAATTGGAATCCTTGAGATTCCAAAAATCTATATACCAAATGCCCCCCGTAATGTTATTGTGAAGACGTTTTCGGATTAATGCCCTCCATCACGCGAGCGCACACCGTCCACAAATAGTGACGTGGCCACCAATCACCCCTCAACTTTTTCTTAATGGACATAAACAAAAGTCGTTCCCTTGGAAACATGACACCACTCCTGGATCACTTGACTTTTCGTTATCGCCAACAGGCGCTTGGAAGATCACGTCATCTTCACGCAGATCAGCGGCTCAAATTAACCTCAGCGTCTCTCTATACCTAACAATCATAACCGTGTATAAAAAAAGATCAGCATGACCAGTTAAAGACATGGTGGATCTCACGAGAGTGTGACCAGCATCATCTTCCCATTTTTAAATTTGGTCAAATAAATTCACATACTTCATTTGGTTTTTCAATTTGAACCCTTAGCGTTAAATTTAAATTCAATTCAATTCTTCTAGCTAAATAATTACGAAAAAAATTAAAAGGCATGAGATTAAATTCTTATTGGGTTTTAAAACTCGATAGGAAGTAATATAAAATCTCTTTCAATTTTTTCCCGTGTACCTGGAATGTAAAAAGCCTAAAAGGTGGCCAACTCTCCTTGGAGGAACTAATTTAACAAAAAGAAAACACAGATATTGAGTTGAACAAAATCCAAAACTCAAGGGATCACAGCTGAATTTCTCTCTCTTTATACTTGCAATAGATCCTCGCTCCTATCGCCCGCTGCATCACTTGTATCTCCTCACTGACTACAACTCTCATACTGTTCCTCAGCGTGTCTCGGTTTCTCCAGAATCATGGGTAAGTGATCCTGTGTTTCTGCCGTTCCATCTTTGCTCTTTTTTTCTTCTTCTAAATTTGCTACCTTTTTCTACGATGACCTTCAGATCTGATTTTCTTCTTCCTTTTCTTTTCCTTCTGTTGATGTTCAGGAAAGATCAAGATTGGGATCAACGGTAATAAATCTGCTATTAACTTAACATGATTTGATTAAATTAGATTGTGTTTTGATTTGATCTGATCTGATATAAATGAAAAATTCAGGATTTGGAAGAATTGGAAGGTTGGTAGCTAGAGTAGCTTTACAGAGAGATGATGTTGAACTTGTTGCTGTCAACGATCCCTTCATTACCACCGATTACATGGTACTACTCTGTTTTTCTTCTTCTCGTGTCTGGTTTTGTGTGTTCATATATCTGGATCTGATGTATTCTTGCTGTTTGTAGACATATATGTTTAAGTATGATACAGTTCATGGTCAATGGAAACATCATGAGCTTAAGGTTAAGGATTCTAAGACACTTCTCTTCGGAGAGAAGTCTGTTACTGTTTTTGGTGTCAGGTATGATTGTCTTCTTCTCCTTTCATTTTCCTGTTGATATTCTAGTCGATAATTTTGATCGGTAAAGTTGATATGGTCTTTTTTAAAATTTGTAGGAACCCAGAGGAGATCCCATGGGGTGAGACCGGAGCTGATTATATTGTGGAGTCGACTGGTGTTTTCACTGATAAGGATAAGGCTGCTGCTCACTTGAAGGTATATTTCTCAACTTTTTAATTTTTTGTGCCCTTTTCTTAAACTTAATGGGATGTATTTTTTATGGTTTCTGCGTTTTGGTTTGTTATGGTTTTACTTTGATTAGTTTTGGTGTTTTGGATTCGAGGTGGTGTTGGTGTATCATCTTGTGGTTCCTAGATTTGATGCATATGAATATCTTACTAAATAAGCTTTGAAGTGCCCTTTTAGGCGGGTTTAGATGATGATGAGTGTAAGAAGTGACCGCTTTTTTGTTAATCATGCATTTTTGTGCCTATTGTATTTGTCACGGCTGGAGTCACTTTTCTTACTGACTATAGTTTTTTATTTGCAATGGAGTTTGCATTGGTTCTGAAATGCCTCCTTGGTTGATGCCATGATAATCAGCTGTGTAATTGTGCTAATTATTTGTAGAGTTTTTGGTTGCATGGTGGCTTCAAAATTTAGGTGGTGTTTGGAGTTGGTAGAGGTTGCTTTTCAAAGTGTTTATTTGCTTGGAATGATGAAGTTTTTTCAGTTTTAAAATTTAATTTTGACATCAGCATATCAAAATGATCTAGAAACACCAGGAAAAATAAATTTGACTGTGCAGTGATGTTTAACTGTGTTATATTTAATTGGGTTAATTTTGTTTAACAGGGTGGAGCTAAGAAAGTCATCATCTCAGCCCCAAGCAAGGATGCTCCTATGTTTGTCATGGGTGTTAATGAGAAGAGTTACACACCGGATCTTAACATTGTATCCAATGCTAGTTGCACTACCAACTGCCTTGCTCCCCTTGCTAAGGTCATTGCCTACTTGGTCATTGCACATGTTACGTAAAGTATGGGAGCCTTATAACTAACTCATTAAAATTGCAGGTCATTCATGACAGATTTGGCATCATTGAGGGACTTATGACCACTGTTCACTCTATTACTGGTATCGCTCGTCCATGTTTTTCATTTCTTGTTTTGGATAGAAAGAAGAAAAACCATCTACTGAGTAGTGGATGTATGCACATTATTCTTACAATTCTTCTTCCTGACACTGATCCAGCTACCCAGAAAACTGTTGATGGGCCCTCTTCAAAGGACTGGAGAGGTGGAAGAGCTGCTTCATTCAACATCATTCCTAGCAGCACAGGAGCTGCAAAGGTAAGGACCACATGGAGCTCTACACAAGTTTGTTGTTCATCTGCTGATTCTGAAGGCTTCACTTTCCTTTGTGTTAACTATATACAATTTCCCCCTTCATTTCAGGCCGTGGGGAAGGTCCTACCTGCTTTGAATGGCAAGCTGACAGGAATGGCTTTCCGTGTTCCTACTGTTGATGTCTCTGTTGTGGACCTCACAGTGAGACTTGAGAAGGGAGCTAAATACGAAGATATTAAAGCTGCAATCAAGTGAGTTCTATTAAGATTTAGTCCAGAACATATGGGAGAAACTATTTTGTAATGCATGATATAGGTTAATCGTGTGTAAGCTTTGGGGATGCATGGTGTTAAATCAAACTGTTCAAACTTTCCAATTTTTGATTCTTGATATCTTCTTCCAGATTTTAACTTGGTTTCATCTTTTCAACAGGGAGGAGTCCGAGGGAAAGATGAAGGGAATCTTAGGGTACACCGATGAAGATTTGGTTTCAACCGACTTCATTGGTGACAACCGGTAAGAATAGATGTAAATCCTAGATGTTCAGACCTTTTATTTCATTGCTATGATGGAGTTGATGTGTTAGTGCTGTGTGTTATGGAGTTTGCTTGTGGAATTTGACCAATGGGTCTGATGTTTACAGGTCAAGTATCTTTGATGCCAAAGCTGGAATTGCTTTGAACGATAACTATGTGAAGCTCGTTGCATGGTATGACAACGAGTGGGGCTACAGGTAATTTCCTTATTATTTCTTTCATTACCTAGCTATATAGTTAATGGATGTTCATTCCTTTGATTGGAGAAAGGGGGGTTACCTGCTTAGAGTTGCGCCTTTCTTCTTTGCTTGAGTTGAGCATTAATAGCTGCTATGTCACGCATCTTTCTCTTGATAATTTTGCAGCACTCGCGTGGTTGACTTGATCACGTACATTGCATCTGTTTCTAAATGAAGTCTCAACATGATGGAGCAGCTGCACGCGCTTCCAATTGCCTGCCTGGTTGTGGTGTTGGTTTTCTGTGATGTCAAGAGAATAAAATTGTTTTAAGACGCCATGCTATGAGCTTTGTAATGTCAGCAAGATATTGTTAGTTTTTAGGTTTGGCTTCTCCGTTCTACCCCGAGGAACTTTAAATTCATCGCAACCGGATTTTAAATATTTTCGCCTTTCTAGTATTGGGATTAAGGTGTTTCTGCCAACCTCCTGTACCCTAATCCCCAGTTGACTCCTTTTGCGGTTAAAATGAGCAATCCAGTTTGTAAAATTTGGCCTTGTGGCACGCCAAAACACAGTTTTTGCCGTTAAGTATCGTGCCTGGTGAGATGTGGCGATGACCAAGCAAAGTCTGATGATGAGTGGGGTACCTTAACATGGTCGATTTTAAGGGTTTGCTGGGAATGCGATGGAAATTGTATTCTTTTAAATTTTGATTCTGATTTTGTTTAAAATATTTTTTTTGTTAAAAATAATTTTTAAAAAACAAAATATATTATTTTAATATATTTTAAAATAAAAAAACATTTTAAACATTACAACAACTATAATTTCAAACAAGTTAAAATTTTACTCTCAAGTAGCTTAGGTTTATTTTACTCTCGAGTAGCTTAGCCTCTTAGCTTGTTTGTAAGTGAGATTGTATTTGTTTTGTAAATAGTTTTTTATATTAAAATATAAATTAATAATATTTTTTTTATAGTTTAAAAATTATTTTTGATATTAGTACATTAAAATATTAAAAATATATTAATTTAAAATTAATAAAAACTAAAAAAATTTAATTTTTTTTAAAATATAGGGGTGATGACTCACCTAAATTGTTTGAGCCGAGCCGGGTTTTTAGTTAGTTTTTAGTGTGATTAATTTCATGGATTTCGGAAATGATCATATAAATTTCTAAAAATCCTGAATTAGGAGGACTGACTGCTTAAGCTATTATCTTATTTTGAAGTGATTGGAGACAAGGGAGATTGTGTCTTTCATATGGGGCGTGGTCATGGAAAGAAGAAGCGTCCGCTTCGGACAATGTGTGTGTGTCGGCCACCGCATAAACTAGAGCTGGGCGTGGCAGAGCGCCCGGCAGGTGGAGGCCCGGGGGAGCTTTTTTTTAAAAAATATTTTTTTATTGATTTAATGTAATAATAAATATTTTAATATATTAAAAAACTATAAAAATTAATAATTAACGTCAGGATTTAGGAACAATAGTCATAAACACGGGCCAAATTTCTCAAGTCTCAATCCCCGAACCGGTACGCTATTTCGAAGGATTTGTTTATTATAGTGAATGGATCATGATAAAACGACCATGACGCTGCTCCAGAACGGCCCATCTACCATTAAACACGGGAAGTCAAAATAAATAATCGTCATTAAACCCAATAATTTATACGGTGAACATCACGGGAGAAAAATAATAATATACAGAGCACTATGATGTTGCAACGTCTTTCACTGACTCAACTGTTTTTGGACATCTCTACCCTTGAGCAATGAACATGGAATCTTTTCTTTATTCATTAAAAAAAAAAAAAAAAGAACATTCTTCGACGCTTTCTGTGGAATAAAAATTTACAAGCTTTTATTGTCGATCATGGTTCAGACAACATTAAATAATTCAAGATGTTATCCATAAATGGAAGAGCCTTTTCCGAAAATAGCTCATTTTTTTTCTAAACTATGAAAAAATAATTTAGTATATATTTAACATTATAATAGCTTTAACCGTTTGAAATTCATTCATATAAGACATATAGAAAAGAGAGAGAGAGAGAGAGAATCATATCAATTATCTTTTTAATTTTCTCTCTTTGACTCCTCTTTTTTTATATTCATCTATTTTCTATATTATAAATATCCTTATATATACCAGCAAATTTATGAGCGTCAAATTCCAAGTTTAAAACACAATACTAAATTACCACATTACCCTTTCCCAACTTTATTACCAATCATACCTAATATAGTTTTTAGCAACAGGAAATTTTCAAATTTCTTCAAAATTGTCGATCTCTCCGCCAATACCAACAACTGAACCCCTCACTCTCTCTCTCTACAGCTCCGCCCTCTGCCATCATCCCCTCCTCGTGATTCTGCTTGCATTATACTCTCCGAAATGCCACACATAGTAATTTTCTTCTGGTCAAACCTAAAGTAATTCTTAACTTTCTCCGCTGGATTAAAAAAATGGCAACCTCGGCGTTCAAATCCACGACAAAGAGAGCACCAATCGGCAACGACAAGAACGACAGGTCGTCTGCCTCTGCTCACCGGCGGTCAAGGAGTCTCAGCCGGTTCTCCCGACCGATTCCATCCAACTTCTCCGACGATGCTCCGGTTCCGTCGAGAGGGAGGTTCGTGAACACGGAGAGAGGATCGGGAGTCCCGGATATGAGTCTTGACGATCTCGCTATTCAGTTGTTCAGTTCAGGTGATCGAGGGAGGTCTTCGGGTTTTAGGAGTGGTGACGTCAGCAATGGGGAGAGAGTTGTGAGTGGGTCCCAAAGGAGAGGGAGGTCTGTGTCGAGGCAAGGAAGTGGAAGTACTAGTAACAGTAAGAGTTACAGTGGTGGTGCGAAGGGGAATTCAGACGGTAATAATTCGAGGAGAAGACGTTCTGTTTCTGTGGTTAGATATCAAATTAGTGATTCTGAGGTAAAAAAAAATAAATCTGGATTTGTTTTTTATTGTTATTAATTTCTCAATAGTAATATGCTCCTTTTTAGTGAAAAGATACGTAGCTTTTTGAATGTGGGGATGGATGTGGGATTTACCTGTGCTGTTTATTAATCGTGACAAGAAAGTAGTGAATTACTAAATATGGATAGGAAATAGCATTCATGATCACTTTTGTACTTTCTCACTAACGAAGCATCTGCAGTGGAGCCCATGATGAGATCGCTCAATCATTTTGGAATTTTAAATATTATTTCTTATGAATGATCTTGGATATTTTTAGTTCTATTGTTACTTGCAGAGGTTTTGATTATGGTAAGAGCTGTTAATTATAATAAGAATTGTTTTTTGAAGTATTTTTTTTGTTTAAAATTATATTTAAATATTTTTTATTTTTTAAATTTTATTTTTAATATTAATGTATCAAAACATTGAAAATACACTAAAAAAATTAATTTGAAGAAAAAAAATTATTTTTTAAAACGCACAAAAAAAAAATTCCAAGTAGAACGCTTCCAGATCCTCTTTGCTGCAGTAAATGACTAAATTGGATTCTTTCGTCAGGTGACTGGATTTGAATGTGTAGGCTTCTATAGAAGGGGTAATTTGTTGAATTAGGTTGTATTGAAAAACCGATTAAGAGTTGAATAAATTTTATCTATGTTTATTCTTTTACTGTGGAGGATTTCTTAATTTTCGTTTATTATTTATGGTTGCTTACCAAACTCCGCATTTAAGAGTTAATTAATGCCCTTACTTGGAGTGCCATATGTTCAAAGAGTGAGAAAATGTAATTCCGCTGAGAATGATGCAGAAATTAGTGAATATATATTGGCTTCTATACTTGGAAAATGATTTAGGCACAAATTAGTCAATGACTTTCTTTTCTAATATTTCTACATTATTTTCTTGGCATTGTCAGAGTGATCTAGATCATTCTCAGAATTCAAGAAATCATGCTAATCCGAGGCGTCACAGTAATGGAAACAACCAGGTCCCTTTATCAAATAAGACACTGGCTTCAAATCATAGACCTGGACTGAGAAGGTCTCTTAGCCAGAAAGATATAAAGTATCATGATGGCTACTCGGTAAGCCTTATATCCATGCAAGCTATGTTAATCATTTCTTCTGCATGTTGTTGAATCCTGTTTCATATCTGATAGGCTGACAATCCGGTGCATTGCCTGGTCTGTCACATTCACATGCACATATACACATTTGCTGTTGTTTTAATATTCTTTCACAACCTTTTCATATTGAGTTGCTGCAAGACTGGATTAAACTTTGTCCTTTCAGAGCCATTCATCAAGCCTAACTGATGATGAAGGAAAGGATGCTTCTTCCAATAAAAAGGGGTTCGAGAGAACGATAAGGACAGTTTATGCACAGAAGAAGGTTGGATATGATTTTTGGAAATGATAACCGTGCAATGGGTGCTGTTTCAGTGTCCCTCCCTCTCTATCTCTCTGTGTGTGTTTTTCTGTATGAGTAGGTGTCCTCTTCTTCTCAGATCAGTCACTTATTGGCCATTCTTTTCACCTTTTAGGCAGAGCATCCCACCGGCGAGGATATGAATAATGGGCTGTATGAAGCAATGAGAAAAGAACTTAGGCATGCAGTAGAGGAGATCAAGATGGAGCTTGAACATGTCTGTATTTGTGTATCTCTTGAACTTGATTTAATTGTCTATATTATATATTACATGTGCATCCTTGTTTTGGTTTGTCTGATACTTACCTGGTTCCTTGAAATTGATGCAGTCTAGGGGGGGAACAAATGCAGACTGCTTGCAGTCTGGAAACTCTGATGTTTTTCAGGCTGGTTCTAATATCAGAAGGAATCATGCAGCAAAATCAGAACAGGTAAGAACGACTAATTACAATCTTTCTGTTTTTGTCAGTTTATCCCATGGCATAATATTCTTAATTTGATTTTTAGTATTGCCAACAAGCAAAAGAGAGTGTCTTCTCGTCTGTCTTCTTTCATTTGGCTTTCTTGGAACTTATTATTGATTGAGGAATGAGAACTTGATTACTTCCAAGTTACCTATTTGACACATTTTAGAAAGACTCGTTAGAGAACTGGTTAAGTTGTTATTTCAACTGGCGTTTCAAGATGACTTGTTTATATATGGATGTTGTATTAACAGTCCGAGAAGTGTAAACAAGACCTATTAGCAAAACTACTGTTGGAGGAGCAACGTGGTAGAGATATCTCGAAGATCGTGAAAGAATTGCTTTCTGATCCAAAGAACACCGTGGTAGAAAAGCCATCACGAGCCCGAAAGGTACTTAGTCCTCTCTTCGGTGCTCTTACACAGTTTGAGATGTGCATATTGTTCTTGTATAAATTTGTTTATAGACATTTCAATTTGTGGTGTTCAGAGGAGTAATGACAGAAGTAGGATGTCTAAACGTTTGACTGAAGAGGCAGAGAAATACTTTGAGAACTTCATTTCAAATGTTGAAGATACAGATATTTCATCTTTGGATGGGGAGAGGAGTGATACAAGCTCAACCTTAGGAGGAACAAGAAAGACAGAAACTTTTCGAAGCCCAGTGATATCCAAGTCTCAACCTGTAGAAATGGATGGGGTTGCTCTGCCCTGGTTACAATGGGAAACTTCTAATGATGCTTCTCCTCTATCCATGAAAAATAAGGAGCTAGCATCAACTCCAAAAAGTAATTTATGGGATGCTGGACAGGTAATTTATGGCCCATTTTTCTTTCAAGTTGATTTAAGACCTTGGAAGAAGTAGCTTACCCATTCCTCGATTATCTTGCTTAGCAAATCCACACTATGTTTCTTGTTCCCTCTTCATCTGACATGCATTACATGAATCTATCGTTACTTTTTTTTTTGACCCTATGTGGGTAAATGAATTGCATGTCGATTTGCACTCAGGAAGCAACGCCTGTTCCAGATTTAAGCACGCATTCCATCAGTAGCCATGGAAGCTGGAGCCCAGGACTTGCAGATGGCCATTCAACAAATATTAACGAACTTGAAGGGACTAAATTTGGAGAACTTGAAAGCTACAAAATCCAAATTTTGTCCCGAAGAACAAGGTCACAGTTTGATGTTGACGAGTATCTGAAGCGTCCAAGTGATGAAGATTTTCTCTGTGAAAGATGGAAGCAACAACAGAGAATTCATTCAGGTGGTCTCCTGCTCTGTAACCAAATGTTTTTCTAGCTGTGATCTTCAATTTATTCTTGAAGTTCATTTTCGCCAACTCTATTCCACATTGAACTCTATGTATAGACATTTAGATCTACAAATCTTCTTAAGGTAGCTGTTGACCTACATCTTTTCGTCGTAAAATCCTTGTAAAAATATCGTTTGAATCTCCTGCACAGGGAAATCTTATCAGATGGCACCGAATATGCAGCCAGATAATTTTAGTTCTATTACACATCAATTTTAGTTTAAATCATGTATGCTGACAACCCAGAGAAGCAAATTTGAGTCGAAAAACTCTTGTTTTTAGGTTCATACCCTCGAAATTGTTGACACCTTGTAGACATTTAATTTATTGCGAGTATTCATTCACACGTAATCGGAAGTTATTATCCGGTATCAGGGATAGAGTGTGGTGAATGTAATTTTTTAAAATAATTTTTGTTTTAAAGTATATTAAAATGATATTTTTTTATTTTTTAAAATTTATTTTTAATATTAATACATTAAAACGATTTAAAAATATTAAAAAATAATTAATTTAAAGATTTTTTTTTAAAAAAAAAAAAAACATAGTTGAAATGCATTGTTAAACAGAGTTATAGTCAACAACTAGTTTTTTCATTCTTTGTTGGTAGAATTTCAAGTTAATTGTAAATATAATAAAAAAAAGGTGTTGATATTGTATATAAATTTTAAAATATCATGATAATTACACAAACTTGTGCATGCTTTTTTTGAAATAAATAGAAAAAAATATATATAATTACATTATGGATATGTTTTCATGTATAGATGATTTTTATTTTTATAAGAACTTATATAACCATTTCATATAAAATATAAGAGGATGCAGATATATAAAAAAAAAAAAATTAATCTTTTCAAGGTATCATTAAAAGCTAAGGGTTGATGGGTCAGGTCCATTTAAGTCTCAAAACGTAAGTCAACACTTGTTTCAGTCACATCTGATAATAAAAAAAAAAAATTAGGATGAAAGTTTTTAAACTTTAAAAATCTATTTTTTAGATTATTTTTTTTTTAATTTGAAACCACCTTAAAACCTTCATGACAACCGCCATAAACCACCCAGGATCATTAAAAGAACAACCAAATCCAAAAGAGTCTAACAAGACTAGATCTAGCTTTTCTAGCAAGCACATAGGCCAAAAAACAATACACCACTGTCACATTACTCTCATCAGATAAAACCCTTCAGACTTGACTAGCTTGGCTACTCTAGTTGGCGGAATTGTAACAATCAGTCACTTTCTATTTCTGACATCATTTTTTGGTAAAGTCTTTTCTTAAAATCAGAGATTAAAATAAATAAATTGAACAGCTGGATAAAAATGAAGATTAGCATGAATTTAGGATTGACCATTTTTTTTTATCTGTGTTCTACATCTCCACCTCTTACCTTTTATTTTTGTCTATCTACCCCAATTTCAAACAAATTCTATATAATTAGGTCAATAAGGGTTCGATAAAAAAAAAAAAAAAAAACTAGAGGAATAAAAGGAAAGGATGAAAAGGGAAGAAGAGAGATGGAACAGCCTTACTGTTCATGTAAATAATAATGACAACTTGTAAGTTTTAGTAATTATTGATTTATTAATTGTGCTATGTTAAGACTAAGATAAAAACAAATGAATGTATAAAAATAATTTATAGACTTTTGGAAACTTATTAGTATTTTCATCATACTACCGGTCAAACTTTAAAAATCTTAACTTGATTATTTATTTAGTTTAAATTTTAAATTAAATAATATAGAAGTTGTTTTAATGTGATCTTATTTATTGAATAAATTCAAAGAAAAAACCAACCCAATACTACGAGGTAAAACTAAATTAAAACCTCATATTAAGAAATGAAATTAAAAAAATAAAAGATAAAAAAAACCTAAAAAAATATTAATAGATGGAATTGAAAAAAAAAGATAAAAAAATAAAAAGAGGGCTGATTTATATATATGTGTGTGTAATAATAACATAAAAACGATTTATTATGAATCCAATACTAAAAGACAAAAATAAAATAAAAATCTCATATTAAAAAATTGAACTTAAAAAATAAAAAAGTTAAAAAATAAAAGAAATCGGTGAAAAAACCCAAAAAAAAAAACACTTAAAGAGCCCATCATAATAAAAGCCGGGGGCGTGGGTCCGTGGGCTGAGCTTTCTTTTTGCTCTTTATAAGGGATGGACATCGAAGATGATTGTATCTTTGAAATCAAGACATTAAACTCGCGACCTCCACATCATACACACGTGTTAATCATTGACAGACAACACAAATTTGTTAACCAAGCAATTAAAATAATATATTAACCCTGTTCACTGTTCATATGAACATTAAATCAATCCCATCACTTTTAGCTAGTTTTCGTTTCACCTTGTTTTTCTGTGATTACCATTGATGACGACGGTAAAACTGTTCTTGATACATAAATCTAACATGTACATGTGTGTGTTTGCGATGCCCGTGTTTGATGTGATCAAGCATTTTTAGTGATATAGAGAGAAATAACACAAGAAAAACAATAAATAAAATAACATAAAATTTTCAAAAGAAGGAATTTACAATTCTTTACTAAATATTTTTTTAAAATAATAATTTTACTTTCTAACTCACAAACCAACCTAAACAAACTAAAAAAAAAAAAATTGATAAGCAAGCTAGGAAAAATAAAATTGTTAAGTATATTATATTATTTTATAAACTAGATAAGAAGGAATAAAAATAATTAGGAAAGAATGATTTTCCTTAAAAAAAAATTCTACATTAGTCTCTTCTTGTTAAAAAAAATCATCCTCAATTTTAAATTACTCCAATCAAGGCTTCCTGATATTTTGTTTTTTCTTCTCAAGTATATAACAACTTTAAACATCAATTTCAATCCATTAATCTTGAAACTTGTATAAAAAAAACAATTAATAATTTATTTTTCTTTCATTAACTTCTAGAGTGATATATTACAAACATTAAAATTGCTTCATTAATATGTGTTGTATTCGTGTAACTTTTAAACATGTTTATCTATGATAATAATAAATTTATAATTGAAATAATCAATGCAGTTTAAATCACTGACTTTTTTTTGCCAAAGATCTTCCACTCAGGATTGATGGTGGATTTGGCTAGAATAGGCTGATTCCTTGGATCTTAGTATAGAAATCGAGGCCATAACAAGGACTTTGAAACATGAATGTTGCCCTCGGTTAAATGCAGCACTACTACCTCAATGAAGAAAAGTTGCTGTGGAAAAGGAATTGGACATTCTTTAAGGTAGTATTTAGTATGTTGAATAATATTACTGGATTGAACTTGGCTTGGAACTTAATCTAATTTTAAAATGATTTTAAAATTATAATAATAATTATTTTTATTTTTATATTAATTTGATTGATGGTTAACCTGATTAATAACCTGGATTTAATCTAATCGATCTTTAAATTCAGTTTTAAAATTATAATAATTATTTTTATCCTTATGATAACTCGAGTTAATAGTCAACTAGAATCGTGATTTAAGTTTAGTTATAGATCAACTCTTCAGACGAGTTTTAAAATTATAATAATTTTTATTTTTATCCTTACATTAACTTGAGTCAGCAGTTTACCCCACCTGCCTGGCCCTTGTAAAACTTCAAATCTACTTTTAAAACTATTGTAATAATTATTTTTATCTTTGTATTGATTCGGGTCAATAGTTAACCTGTTTGGTTTTCTGAGTCTTTTTTATTTCTTTTTTATTATTTAATTTCTTCTTTGATATATATATTTTGACTTATAAATATTAAATTAATTAAATTTTTTTTTTAATTCAACTTAAATCTAGAATTTAATAGGTTCGTATATGTGTTTGCTTGATTTAATTTTTTTTTTTGAGCTTATGATTTTATCAATTTTATCATACAAGGGCAGTTAGATTTTAATACAATATTTTATGAACAACCCGTCTTATTTTTTATCTTTTTATTTGTTAATTGTTTTGCCGGTATCTTCTAATTTTTTTTCTCCCGAACACTTGCATTGCACAGGCGTCAATTTTTTATTTTTAAAAAACCCATTGTAGCCCGCCACACAACACAGCCCACAAATCTAGTAAAAACTAGATCATCCAAAACTGCTATTTTCAGGGTCGGCCTCCACGCAGGAAGAAGATTTCGGTCAAAGAAAATGAGTAACAAAACTCATTTGCAGAGACAACAGCAATGCGTAAGAAGTTACAAGCAGAGCAAAAGGTCCACAATATCATCCCCCCAATCCTCCTCAAAGGGTAGCCAGTGATCTTTTTTTAATATAGAATGCAGAAACCGATACATTCCAGTCCCTGGGGTATCAAACTACGCAAAATGCTATAAAAGAAAGTGAAGTGAATGCCATTTCCAATTGCCTCAGCTCTCTTTCAACTATACATGCTGCAACTCCTCTAGGTTACCTTTCCTGCTCCCTAAACCTTCTTAATGGGACCCAAAGTGCGCTCTAACCCATACAAAACTAGAATTTCCTTTTTACAAAAAAAAGAAAAAAAAAACCTATAATAAACAAAACCCCAATCCCAAACACCTCTCTCTGGCAATTCACAAGTCACCATATTCTAGCGACAACAAATTGGTGGTTTACGAGCTTTTAAGCAGCCCTCCTCACCAAGAGTATGAACCGTGGCCAGGAAAACAAAAACCCAACAATACCATTTGCTGATGTTTCCCCCCTGATAGCCCGAGGCTTGTCCTTTTCAGTTGGTTTACCACCAATGGAGAGTTGAGACTCAATCCTTCGCAGGTCTGCTTGTCTGTGCTATATTGCAGGGGGGACAGGCGATTATGCATGCCCATAGCTCTGACGACCACAATTTTGTAAAATTCTTGACCAGCACAATAATCAAAGCAAGAACCTAATCAATCAATTTCTCCCTCCTCGACATCTTTTGTTAGATCTGGAACACTAGAGGGTGGTTCAACTACTTCCTCTTCGTCTTCGTCATCTTCCTTCATGTATAATCCTAGTTGCTCCAGTGGGTTACTACCCTGAAGCTTGAAACTACCCAGCCCATTTTGAGAATGATCAGGGCTGGTTTCCTCTACGAAATTTGGAAGCTGTTCATCATGATGGGCAATCCTAAGCATTTCTAAGTCTTCCATAAACTGACAGTTCTCATTGATATCAACAGTCTTTTCCATCTGCAGAGAACAAGAAAATGTTTGGTCGTCTTCTAAAAGAAGCATTGGAGCCGGTTTTGCATGGATATATTAGCCTTACCTGTATCAATGCCTGACGTGCAGCTTCCCTTTCCAGTTCCCTCTGCCTTCTGGCTTCAGCGGCAGCTTCAGCTTCAACTTTCCTTTGAGCCTCTTCAGCTGCCTTAGCTTCTGCCTGCAACCGAGCTTTTTCTGATATCACAGATTAAAAGATAAATCATTGCTCCTGGTAAATAACATCACATGACTCAATTTATTGTTGAGTGACTGCAATTCCAAACCTTCCTTTTGCCTTCTTTCAAATTCCTCCTTCTCCTTCCGCAATTTCTCAGGATCACGCTTTTCACCCTGAATTCCATATCACAGAGCGAATGGGTACACGCCCATAAACAAAACAGAAGCATGTACAATTGAAGCAATTAATAGCATGAAAGTTTATAAAAGGCCAACCTTTTCAAGCGCCTTTTCTCGAGCTTTAAGTATGGTGTCAGCAAAACGGTTCCTCAACAAAGCTGCACGATAGAGCTTTTCAGGAGAGACTTGCCTCTCAGGTGGAGCACTCTCCCCTATAATATTACAGCATGATGAGTGAGATGAAGTCCCACATATAACAGCAATCTAATTAACGAGTTGTTTACCCTCTTGGTGGCCATCGGCCTCAGCTGCAACTAGCTTACCCTCAGTATCCAGCTCAACTTGGGCCAGCCCATCAACAGATTCTGAACAAAGCATGGCAAGCAGGATTTCAGATTAAATTTGGCCAAAACAAACTCCAAGCACCCTATAGCATGCATAATATGAAATAAAACCTCAAACTCACGATTTCTGACAGCTGGATCACCAAGATGACTTCTCTTTTGGACTTCATTTTCTCCAAGTTCCATTTTTTCCTATAAATAGAAGAAATATCAGATAAAAATCAATGTTACATCAAAAAGAAAAGGCACAGCACTTAAATTCAAACAATTTCCTGACTTAAGCTGATCAATTTATGCATGCATACCTCAGTAGCATTAATGGGATCGGGCACTTTAACCGCACCAGATTCACTGCCAGAATCTGAATCTGAAAAAAGAATCACAAGTAAAAAGAGATCACTAAACTTACCACGAAGGCTTTCACAGCTCAATTTACATATATAAACCTTTTCATCTATAGAATTTAAAAGGAAAAACGAGCAGCAGTCATGGAATTTAGAAGGAAAAAAAGAGAGAAGGAAATTAACCACCACCAAATTAGCAATTACTGGGGGGCAAAGTTAGCCAAACCACACATTCTTATGTTTATCATACTCGAACTTGGTAAATAAATAACATCATCAAGGCAACTCACTAATTCCAATGCCAAAACAGAGCACAAACCAAACAGAGAACTTCGATTTCCTATTCCAGCCCTGGGGCAAAACCTATGACTTGAGTTAAATAATCAGGAGAGGAACTATGTGGGGCACATGCCCCACTCTCACCTCTCATATCAATTAACTATTCGAGGCACGGAAAATAAATGAAAAATAGGTTTTAAGGCTCTAACTTCCACGCCCAAAACAATAAATTCTTAGAAACTGAACATGTAAATATAAAAATCATGAGAAAAAGGTTTCTATGCTCAACTTCTGATTTATTGTGTCAAAAAACCGATCATGTTATGACATTCACATATCATGGACACAGAATCACATGCTGTAGGATGCTACTCAACCAAGACAACAACCGGGTGAAAAGATACTTATTCGAATCACTTGATGCATAACCCACAAGAGTTCTAAGTTAAAAGGACATCCCTTGCATTCATCTTCATGTCCTGATGACAAAAACACCTGCAATGGCCCTTTCCTGATCATAACATTCTGGGCTCTAAGCAAAGTCCAACGAGCCCGCACTTCTTCGGTGTCAATTTCAAGAAGATTTGATGATTCTTTTGTCTTGATCTATTTTTGTATTCTTTGTCATGTATGACGTCTTATTCCCCAATGTGATTTTTCTTCACTTTTATGAATTAACAACTTTTATCTGTTATAAGCAAAACACTGAGTAGTAATTTACCAGCTACAAAAGCTCACACCTAGCCCATTGCATTTAACTGTTTGAACAATGGTTCTTAACAGAGCAACTGTCCAACAACCTATATCAGAAACATGAAGGGCAAATGCCAGCATGCATGCACATATGATATTGCACGTAAATTAGGCCAATAAAAATGATCATGAATTGGGAAAAACCGTGCCTTTGTATGTTTTGATGGCACTACAGCACACGGCAACCTTTTTCCACTCTTAAATCACGTCAAAAAAGAACAGCACTTCAAATATCTATAGTGTTTCAATACCATGCTCCACTACATATCCACGCCAAAGTGTAGTACAGATCAGACTTGCATCTTCTACTTTCAGAGAAACATTGAACATGTATACCTAATGCCATAGCCGGACTGAACTCAAGGGTCAAATACAAGTTCGTGACAAAAAAATATAACTCAATACTAACAATAAAAGCAAGCTTCCTAGAACACATTTACTCTAAACAGCTGAAGGCAGATCTTGGCTGAAAACAGGGAAGAAAATCATTGTCCACGGCATCTTTGCATCCATCAAAAAGCATGTGGAAGTAATGCCAGAGTTTTAATTGGCATGATATTCTAAGATGCTATTGACAGGACACAAAGTGAAATGAAATCTTATAGCTGCCTTCAAATATTTCACTATCCAGGAATATACTGTGAGACATCTGTTGTAACTTGATGAGCTACCAAATATGCTATACAACTCTTGAGTGGAGCTAACAGAAAGGAACCAGAATCAAATTACACCTTAAGAAAAAAAATCAGAGTAAACAGGATGCAATGGCAGCATGACATTCAAACAGAACTCCATCAAAGTTCACAAAGGTGTGCATTTTAAAGTTACACCAGAAGTCCAGATTCGTATCAAACAAGGTCCAATGGCAACATGGCATCCAAACAGAACTCCATCAAAGTTCACAAAGGTTTGCATTTTAAAATTACACCAGAAGTCCACATTCAGCATATGGAAAAACATCTTAATGTGTGTTTCTAAATTTTGAATGACTGATGTCTATAATTAATTTCTTCATATAAATCTAGAAATCAAGTGTGCATAAACAGCAAAATTGCTAATGAGTACTCCAAAACTTGGAAAAAATATATATATAAACAAATCCCCAAAGAAAAAGAAGCAAGGATGAAAAGGTTTACAAAACACTTGCCACTTGAAGATGAGCCCGATTCACTATTGAAGCTACTTCGACTACTACATTTACTGTTTTTATGAGCCGCCTCTTCTTCTATCTTTACTGGAGAGTAGCTTGAGATAGGAGGATCATTCCCACCAACAATATCTATATCTTCTTCAGCGGTATCATTGCCTAATAAACATGATGTATAAGTATTCAATTGGCAACAAAATTACCATGCATAATGCAGTGAAAATGCACAAAATTAGAGTAAAAGAAAGTACCTTTGCATGGTTGCAATGATGAATTGCTAATCCCTGACTCGTTAATAATCTGAATCAATAAAAGCCACTGCTCATCAGACCTTTATTCAACATTTCAAGGATAAAGAACACATCACAACAAATGCAAACAAACATATGAGAGAAATAGGGGTACCTCCATTTCACATGGTTCAGCTTTCGATTGGTTTTTCTGTTTCTCCAGTAAATAGTTATCTAAGAGTTTCTGTAAGTTGAACAATATATCATCACCGAGAGCATCAATATCAATCTCAATCTCATCCTCGCCAGTCTGGCCAGCATTTCCACTATGCTCTTTTAGGAACTCAATAATGTATTCAGGCAATTCAGCGAGCAATGCCTCCAACTCCATGCTCAACTTCTGCCTCTCCTCACTGGTCATGACTTTCCTGATGGGCTCTGGTTTGACCTTACTGTCACTCGGCGTAATTTTTTTCTTTTTCAAAGGTGGAGTATCAGTAGTGGTTTCCATTTCCATACGCTCATCAGTTCTTGATGGCACTGGTTCTACATCAGCGGTAACAGGAATCTTCTTCTCAATAACTTTCCATCTAACTTCAAAGAATTTACTAAGGGTCTCAGCCATGAAATGGTAATCATTTCCAGGGGGGTTGTACTTCATTGCATTTGCGAAAGTAAGTCGCACATCTGCAGCAAATCCCAATGGACTTGAATATTCACCAGAAATAATCCTGCTCTTCACTGTACCCAAATCCATTGGGTGTTTAATGATAGTGAAGTAGTCCGGTATGTTCATTTTCACCACATCAACAGGAGTATTGAAAATCCAACCAAATTGATGTCCCATCAAACGATTTAGTAATGTCTCACACTGTTTCATCAACATGGCATTAGTTATACCAAGTGGAGCAGCTGGCTTCACTGGCTCAAAACGCCCTGATGTACTCTTTTTTGAGCGAGCCCCATTTCGACCAGGAGGAGCCCGTTTCTTACTCTTGGGAGCTGATACTTCAAATGACCTGTGGACACCTTCTAGAGGAAGCCTCTTTTGGCCATCACTGCAACTCCGAGTATCACTAGAGGGTGATAACAGAACTGTATTTGAACTCAAAGAAGCCACTTTCCTCCGAAGGATTCTGACTTGTTCAAGTTCATTTTTCATCCTAATTTCCAAATCCTTCCTCTCCGGTCTTGACATCTTAGACAATGACAGGATTTGTGATGGTACACCAAATGTATCATACCCGTCCACATTCAAACTGATGCACTTCCTCTTGGGAGCGAAGGAATCTTCTGATGCTGTCATCTCGGTGTCAACACGTCCAGAGCTCCCAAACCCTTCTGATTCAGCCATGGTCTCAGCAGCATGCCGGTAATCTGGAACAAATCCCGAGGAGTACCCTTTAGAGAACTTCCTTGATTTCCCCATTGCTTGTGAAAGCCAACGCGTTTTCAATTCCTTCTGTCCAGTAAACTCTATAGGAACAGTAGGTGCCATAAGATTAACTTCCAATAACTGCACATATCATCATCTTCAACTATTTAACTTCTTATTTTCCCTCTTCAATTTTACCATGCACGTTTATTCAAATTCTTTAAACTTCAACGAAACCACTTTAATAAATAAATACATAAATATTTATTCTTGTTAACGTCCTTTTCTCGCAAAAATTTCAGAACTTCCACTACGATAGTCCTCCTTTATCTTTGAGCAGCAATATCAGATCATCATAAGATTATATACCAGTTGCATGTCTTTAAACCCAAATTCATCTGAAGCAAATCTTGAATAAAAGATCTCTAAACCAACACTGGTCTGATTTATTTATAGGAAAAAACACTAAAACCCCAATCTTATTAACCCCCCTCTCTCTCTATCGCTCCGAAATTCAAACAAAAAGAGAATTTTCAGAAATTAAAAAGCTTTATTTGTTTAACAAAACAAAATACGTACTCATAAGAAGCCTAGCAACCTCCTTTGAGCAAACAAGCCCTCGGGAAACGGAAACCCTAGATAGATCGAAATCGAAGCTAGAAACAAACCAACCGACACGAACACAATGCGACTGAATACAAAACATAAACCCTAGAGAGAGAGAGTAATCAAGGCTTGTTAATCAAACCACTCAAAACCTGTATATCCCTGCTTTCGCCTTTGATTCCAACAAACCCTAGAGAGAGAAAATCATTTCTCTTCGCGATTAAGAGAGCGAGAGAGAGAAGGAGAGGAGAGAGAACTTGAATAAGTGTGATATTTTTTGGGCTAGTTTGGTCCTCTTTTTAAAGGCCCAGTTCAGCCTTATTTGTCCGCCGCTGTTAAAACAATCCTCACCGTTTAGTTATCCACCGGGTTAGATCTGATGGCTAAAGGGTAATGATTTCTTATACCACCGTCAAGTTCTTGATCTAACGGCTCTGATCTACTCTCTGCCATTCTGCGTAGATCGTGTTGGATTTTTTACAAATAGAGCTTCTAGACTCTACTTTATCAGGAATAATAACAAAACACGCGCTCAGCATAAATCAATGCCATACTCGCAGTACTGTGTTAAAACGTGTAAGTTCGCAGAGAAATTTACACGTGTAATTTTTTAGCGGGAGCGTGTACGTAATTTTGAGGCGCGGAGGGTGGTTGATGTGGAAGAGGGGAAAATCACCAGGGGTTGGTGAACACGTATTTTTATTGACCCTAGATTTGCTATTTAGTCTTCACAAAGATTTTAAAAACAAAAATCTAATAATACCCAGCAAACAAAATAAGTTAAGTTGATTTAAATCCCTTGAAAAAAAAAGTCAATGAAAGCAGACGGGAATATATATATATATATAACTGATAAATGAGGATCAAGTACTATTAACTTAGATAGAAAAGTAACATTTAAAAAATAATAAAATTTTTATAAAGATTTAAAGAAAAAAATAAATTATAAAAATAAGGATAGCATGAAAACACCAACCCATGATAAAACATATAAATGTAAAACAAAAAAATTATATAGACTTACGTAAATCATAAAACTTTGTGTAAATAAAAAAATAATTAATTAAAGGGAAAAAAAAGATAAGTGGAGAAATTAAATACTAATGTAAATTAATATATTTAATATTTCAATATGGATTATTTACTAGGTAATATTTAATGAAATTATTTATGAAAATTAATTTACAATGAAAATTAACATGTAAAATTTATTGAATAAAATAAAAAAAAATACTATTCAAGGTTATATGTATTAAAAATATTATAAAAGATAAATATTTAATCCATATAACACACATACACATAAAAATTAAATATAAATCATTTGAAACACAAAAAACTAAACATAAAATAAAATATAAAAACAAGAAATTAAATTTTAATTCAGACTTGGAAAAAACTCAATTTTGTAAAATATAAAATAAAATATCAAATTAAACTTTTTTTAAAACTGTTGCGGTCCAAGGTGAAACTTCAGAGAGTGAACAGTAACAACATCCTCGGTAAAAATGCCGCACGCTTTATGTGATTTTATAATTGTACCACCAGGCGACGCGGCAGGTGTGAACTATTGTTGTGCTCCTCCCACGTGCTCGATTTTGAATGGTTTAGAGCTTGTTCGGCTTTGGACAAATCTTCTTATCACTTTGACTTTGCCACTCTCACTTTTTTACTGCGGTAGATTTTATTTTTTTTGCCAGCAAGTGAGTGTGTGTGATGTAACACTGTCATTAAACTCCAAACTTTACAAAGATCGAGTTCTAAAAACCTAGATACGGGTCGCCGTAAAAGATCCGCTTAACATGGTTAAAACGACATCATTAATTATTTAGGTGTAAGTGTCTATTTGTGTACTAGCTGTGGACCCGGACTATGCGGCGAGACCAGACAAGTTTTTTATGAGTATGAAATTAAGTACAGTCATCGCAAATAAAAAAAGAAGAACATCTGTGTTTCTGGTTATAGAAGTGACTAAGACATGTAATTTTTTTTTATTTTAATCGGATAATAAAACAAAGGTAATGATGCAGATAAATTAAATTAAAATAATAATAATAATAATAATAACAACATGAGAAAAAATATGTTTTTTTTGAAAAAAATAATATAGCTCAATTATAGTCCATTAAATATAAAAAATAAAATTATATAAAAAATCTAAAAATTTGATTGAAATAACTTAAATTATCATGACGCATGTGTAACGTACTGAATTAATTTGAATTATCTCGTTAAATTCATAATTTGTGTCATAATCTGATAGAAATAGAAAAAAATTAAATTTATTTTTTAAAAAATATTAAATAATGAAAGAAAAAATATAAAAAAAAATAAATAATATTAATACATGTTAATTTTTTAAATTCATGATTTTAATCACCAAACAAAAAATACTTGGTGCGAAAAAATTATAAAAAATAATTATTAATTTATTAAATGATAAAATTAAAAAAAAATACATCATACAAAAAGATTCATAATGTAAAATGATAATTACAAGAATAATAATTAAAATAAAAATAAAAATAAATTTTTATATTGAAGAGTTAAATTAAAAAAACAATTTAACAAAGGACTTAAAAAATTTAAAATAACCAAAAGAACGAGGATTAAAATAAAATAATTTTTTATTTAATGGTATAATTGAAAAGAAAAATTAATTTATAAAAGGAACCTAAACAATGAAAATCAAATTGGAAAAAAATTATATATTCCAAATTAAAATTAAAAACTAAAATTAAAAATAAATAAATAATTGACAAAAATATCAAAAACAAAGATTTGAAATCAAAATACTAGGACCAAAGAAGAAATCCTTATAAATCAAAAGATCACTGCGAAAATTTGCATGGCTCAACACAAGTTTTGAGACGAGGAGGGAAGACATGAACGCATCCCATAATTTGTCATGTTCATTACATACACCGACATATATATATAAAAATCAAGCAAGTGAGGTTCTAGCTCAGCGGTGGAAGAGGCTTGTCCCCTTCCTCAACACCTGAGTTCGAACCTTACCATGCACGCTTGTCATCCCCGCAGTGCCTTACTTATTCACTGGGCTTGCAGGATGTTCAGTGAGCCATGTCGATTAGTTATGGTGCGTGTAAGCTGGCCCGGACACCCCACGTAAATAAAAAAAATCAAATATAAAAATGGCTTCTCAAATTACATTATAATTACAAAAGGCCCATTGTGGAAAAAATGAAAAAAACTGCTGGCACTAATTTCAATATTTTTCCTTTTGTTTTAAGAACATATTGGTTGTAAAGAAAATTTATGGAAAATATGAAAAATATATTTTTTATTTTGGAAACAGTATAAAACTGGCAAATAGAACCAGAATAAATTTTAAAAAGAAAAATTAGCTTTTTATATTTTTTAATAGAGAGATATTATATTAAATAGGAAACTCTATTTTTTTTAATTTTTTTACTCCATTTTTTTTTGAAAACTTAAAGCATTGCCAAGTTTTTCAACATCTTATGCGTTATTTTAAGATGAAAAAAATAAATCTACTATTATATTCATGTCAATTATTTTGTTTTATTAATGCATATTGAATTTGATAACTAAAACCGCTGTCCTTTATTTTATTTTAGTTTTTATTGATTTCAATTGGTAACATCAGTCAAGATTTCCTGTAAATGATGCTAATTTGATAACTAATCAAGTGCTCATCCTCTTGATTTGATCATTTTGGAGCTAAATTCCACAAGATAAAGTTTTTCATTGAACTAGAGAGATAAATTTAAAGTGAGAGGAAAACAATATATATAAAAAAATGCATCCAATTTCAAAAATTTTAAATGTTTTATATTAATTCAAAAATTTATATTATTTATTTTTCAGTCCACGAGTCATAGAAAGAATATATAGAAAGAATATAGAACCAGATCTTTTGTCAATGAATTCCTCTTCTGAAAAAGAGTGCAATGGAGGGTTTTTTCCCCCCCTTTAATGATGGTTGAAAAGGTAGATTGAATCATCTTAACATGTTAATTTTAAAAAAATAAAAAATATATATATTTTAACTTTTTTTTTTTAAATAACTATAATTATATTTCATTGTATAATATTCCGAGGTATTGTTTTTACGAAAAATGATATAAAATATATTTTCAGGGCAAACCCTCTCCCTTGATTTCTCCGACCGTCATTGTATGGCTGAATTCTTGTTAGTATTCCATCCAGCGATCTCTTGCCCATACATGTATTATTTCATTAGAATAAATCAATTTTACTACAATAGTGTATATTTTTATTGTTATATAATTAAATAGTGTTGTTTTAGAAAAATTAATATTATTGAACCAAATCCGTCCATAACTCAAAATAAAAGATTAAAAAGGATTTAATTGAAAAATAAAACAAAATTTTAAAAAGAAAAAAAATTCCCAACTCAGTAGTGCACCTTGAAACATTTTAATCTAAACTTTTATGTAGTTTAAAATTAATTTTTTTATAAATTATCTGATTTAAATTAATTGACCTCGTAAAAAAATATAGTTTTCCTTTAAAAAAATTTGATATAAATTTTTTAAAATATTAAAATAATAATATATTTTAATGTACTTTTGATAACTTTTGAAAAATAAAGGAGATGGGGTTTTTACTCCAATTCCTTAGGAGAGTAGACGATAATATTCGGAGCAAGACATCCGACCGTGGGCTACTTGCTCCAATGACATTAGAAGTAGACCATCAGCTGGATTTTAATGGACCAGAGGCCCAGATCATAAATCATCAAAGCTGTTGTCTCACAAGAAGCCCACGCGAATCAATCCCGCTAAGCGTCCACAAACTGCCCACTCATGGAGCTCTTCAGAGTACATTTGAAAATGAGTTGAGTACTTGTCAGGCATGGGCCAAACCCACCAACATGTTTCGTTGGATTCACAACATCTGTAGTCCAGCCATGTCAAGGATGTCACCAAGATTAGCTTAACTGTTCATGTGAGCTGGCTGCAATCTCTTTTATTTATTTATTTGTTATTCTTATTCAATATTTTACTAACTTCGACTTAATGTTACTAATTTATTTTCATTTATTTTTTATGATATTATTATAACCTCAAATAGATATTCTTTGATATTTTTTAGAAATTTAATTTTATAAATATTTATTTTTATTATCATATCATTAGATAAATAATAATTAAAAATATTATTAAATCTAATGGTGTTTATGATTCAACTCCTGTGTTAAACTGTGAAACTCGAGTTGATTTAATATGTTGTTGTTTTTATATTAAAAATATAATGTTATTTTAATTTTTTTTTAAATATAAACTATATTTTTTCTTAATTATCTATATTATCTTCGAATTTATCAAGTTAATTGAACCATGTCAAATTAACTGTCATAGGGGTTGATTTTAAGTTTATACTAAATAAAGATTTGAATCAAGAGGTTTTAAGATTATCTTGTTGAGTTAAACTCTTTGTTTTCCCTCTTTTTGTGTAAAAAAATTCCATCTTTTCATTCATTTGTTTTACTAAATTTGTTATAATTTTTTTTAATTTTATCTTTTAATTATTTATTGTTTTTGAATTGATATTTATAATTTATTTTAATTTTTTATGAGGTTAATATAATCTTAATTAAACATCTTGATATTTCATTAATATTTAATTTTATAAATATTTATTTTTATTAATATATTATCAAATAAAAAATATTTTTTTAAAAAAAATGTTAGACCTGGTAGGGTTTAAAATTTAATTAACAAGTTTAATGATTTAAATTCTGAAACCTCTAATATGCATCAACTCGATTTTTTTTAAAAAAAATAACCTTGAAATCTTTTAAAAATGTCAAACAATGTTTTTGTCCATGTCATCCTAATTGGTTCCGAAACCATGAAGTTAATTATGTAATGTAAAGACAACATTCTTATAAGTTAGTTTTCAACCTGGGTTAGATGCATTAGTAAGTGTTCTTTCAATATTATATTGCAATATCCTTTGCACAAGTAATTTTCATTTAAATATATATTAAAATTATTTTTTATTTTAAAATTCACATATCAAAATTATAAAAAACATTAAATAAATATAAATTTAATATTTTTTCAACTCACACAGGAATAATTTCAAACATAAAAACAAAAACTATGTGGTCGTGTCACCTATCCAAAAGCAATCATTCTGCAAAATGGTCTTCGGATGCCTGAGTGTAACGTCATCCTGGCCGTCAATATCCACGAGTCACGTTTCAAATTGCGTGAGGCTCTAGTTAAATCTATACCATCATTGTCAGTACACTACTTTAGTTTGCTCAAGTTTAATTCCAAAACGACCAGACTTAGGAGGGGGCAAAAATCATCGTTACTTCCATGCATGCCTAAATTGCTTCAGGAGAGACAGCTTGCAGAAGACAGAGACAGTTGTAGCGTGGACACTACTACCTCCGGCTCTCCGTCTCTGTTTTCCTTTTTATTTTCCGATTCAGCCATGTTCTTAAAAATTCTATTCTATTTTTATTTTAAAATAATTTTATATATATTTTAAAATTATTTTTTTATGAACTAATGTCATAAAAAAATTATTTTCATAGTTTTAAAAAATATTTTAAAAATTAATCTCTATCATAATTTTAAACACGTTCTTAAGAAATATTAGATTATTGTCTACACTAAGCTGTGAGTAAAATTAATTTTTTTTTATATTTAAATATTATTAATGTGTTTTTAGTAGAATTAAACAAAAAATTATAAAGAATTGATTTAATATGACTTGATTAATTTGACAAGTCTAAAAAAAAATTAAATAATTGATAAAAAAAAATATAGCCCGACTAAGAAAAAACTTTATATGACATCTTTATTGAAATATTAAAATAAAATATTATATTAACTTGGATTAATTTGATAAATCTATTAAAATCACCACCCAGGTCATAAGACCCCGATAAATTTAAATAAGCTAAATATTTTTTTATTAAATCTAGTTTTCAATCAATTCAATATTAAAAAATAAAATTCAAAATAAGATTAAACTAAGAAAATTAGTTGAGTCAATTTGGTTTAATATGTTAAACCCAGATCCTGATATTGGGATAACTCCATAAAAAAATAAATTAAACAAATTATAAAATTCAATTCTCAATCAATCAAATGTTTAAGAATAAAATTTAAAAAATAACATAAAAAACAAAACAAGTTAACTTACTAAACTAGTAACTTGGGTCATGGAACCAGGATAATATCACAAAATACAAAAAAAAATATAAAGTATAATTCCTAATTAACTTGATATTTAAGAATGAAATTGAAAAAAAAAACAATTAAAAAGGAATAAAAAACTTGCAATTTGAGCCATAAAATCTTAATAACCTCGTATAAAACAAAATAAAAATTATCATTATGAAGTTTGATTTTCAATTCATCCAATGCTAAAAGAGTAAATTGAAAAAAAATAAAAAAATGATTGAATCAATACTAGTTAGCCAAACAAACCAAGATAACTATATAAAAAGCAAATAAAATAATAACAGAATTTAATTTTCAATCAACCTAATATTAAATGATAAAATTAAATCGAGTTAATACGGTTAATTTGCAAAACTCGTGACTTGGATAATGAGTTTATAATAGAGTTATAAAAAGCAAGTCAAAAAACAACTATGAAATCCAATTCCCTACCAACCCTGTATTGAAGCATGATTTGAGAAAATAATTAATTAAAAGGGATTTAAAAAATAGTCTAAGTCAACGAAATTAAGCCACATAACTCACAGTTAAAGTTATAAAATTAAAATAACATCATAAAGAACAAGTGAGAGTAAGTTATGAAATTCAATACTAGTATACTAAATGATGAAAGGTGAAACTAAAAAAAAATTCAAAAAATTATAAAAAATTCAAGAAAGAAAATGTAAAATGTCGTTTATTATATGTTTGTTAAGTATGCATTATATACTATGCCACAGGTTGTACCTAAAAATTGTATTTTATTAAAAAAATTAAAGTTATGACAAAGCCTTTTGGTGATTAATTCCTTGCTCATATATAATCAAATCAAATAAAATATCATGAAACTAAAAATACTTAAGCTTAGAAAAATAAAAAAATCGAGCAGGTTTTGATAAAATTTCTAAATCTAAGTCAGTCCTTCAAATTTACAACTTATGAAATCATAAACCTGAACTCAATTAAGAATTTCAATTCTCATCCAATTTAATATTGTCTAAAAAAAATATCAATTTTAAAAAATCATCAAAGTAAGAAAAATCAAACAAAATAATAAAAGTTATTTTTTGATAGGAAAAAAGATTAAAAGAGAATGAAATCATAAAAAGATTCAATTATAAAAATTAATTAAAATAAAATAAATAACAATAAAAAGAATGATGATCTAATTTAAAAAATAAAAAAATTTAAGAGATGGTGAAATAAAAAAATTATAAATTATTTAAAATAAAAAAATAGTAATTAAAGGAACAATAACAAAATATAAAAATAACAAAATATAAAAGTAAAATAAATTGAATGATCGCTTTTAAAACTCAAAATGCAAGCATGGGATTTAAAGGGGAGAGATGAAATTACGAAAGAGAAAAAAAAGATTGTTGGTGTCAAATTAGAGTCTCATTGACCATGTGTGCTATCTAAGAATGCAGGGGCCATCAAGAAAATCTAAACATCGATTTTTAAAGGGGTGTTTGTCTATCAAGCATCCTTGAGCACAACATCTATCACGCGTTGAGGCATATTAGCTATTTTTTATAAAATATCATTTATATTTGTAAAACTAAAAGCTTTATTAATATGATAATAACAAATACTCCAATGAAAAAAATAAAAAGTGATCCTATGTATCTAATTCATTTTATAGTCTTTAAAATATTAAGAATATGTAATAACACCCATGAACATCAGCCTTATGTACTCTAATTTCAATGCCAATATAGTCATTTTACCATGTATCATAAACATGAAAAAACCAATTTACCCCTGTTAATAGATCATTATGAAAAGAATATATTACCCCAACAACAAATTATTTGGTTTGTTTAAAAAAAGAGCAAATTAATCATTTTAATATAGTTGTCATAGTAGTTCCCTCCCATCTTTTAGATTTTCTTATAATTTGATAATATGATAGATTTTATATTTTTTAAAATAATTTTTATCTGTCTTTTGCAATGAATTCCATAATTACATTTCAATCTATCTTTTGTAGAAAATAAATAGCTGATTTTTTATCAAGAAAAACCTATTTTTTATTATTTTACATACAAAAATCTATGCAGGAGCAATTTAAATGTATATGTTTTTTTTTTAAATCACAGCTAAAATTATTATTCTTAAACTTAAATTAACCTCCTCACTGCCAGCACATCAAAGGAAAAATTCCAAATTTTCAAATTGCCCGCACCGTGTGGACGTGGAGCCCTGTATCCACCCGTCCCAGCTCATGTCCTCACCCCTGCCTCCAAGCATCACCCTTTTTTCTTCTTTCCGCCCTG